>JBBPNA010000139.1:0-63804 GCA_038090555.1 Boletus subcaerulescens | reverse complement strand
CGTATCCTATATCCAATAACATCGGTTGATTATCGTCCCATACCAACTCCGACATTCACCAGTGGACGCGCATCCTCTCCAGCTTAATCGGTGAGCCTCCTCCCCCCTCTCTGCCAACGTCAGACCCCCTCCCCTGATCACCTAGATATAAATACAAAATGTGGTCCCCGGTACCACTGCATCAACGGATAGTCGGTACATTGCACGAGAGTCGGCTTCATCGATTACTTTCCCCGCCCGTGCGCAGTCATCCAGCACACTACTGGCAGCGGTCGTCAACACCAGCTTGCCAGGGACACCAGCGACGACAATATGACGAGTGTTGAAGACAACGCTATCGCCCTCCATCTGGCATCCACCAATGTATTTGCAACGGTACAGCATAAGAACCTCCGCATCTTCCTTAGCACACCCAACCGGGACCGCACGTACGTATAGGTCTTCGAAAATGGTTTTGGTCTGCAACATTGCTGTTTCTTCGATTTGGACCTCGCGATCGTCAGCTAAGGTTGACCCACACTAGCGTACATTGAAATTACAACATGAACATGTATCAAAACTTGCCCTGTGTGACAGAATCGTGACATGTGACACCTGCTCCACCCATTTCACGCGCCAGCCAGATTACGTCCTTTCTGATATTGGTCACGGCGTTTGCGCAGTTTCACAGCCAGCAAGCGTGTGCCGCCAGAGTTCGCCGAGAAGGGTTTGAGCGTCCTGCATACCTTCTTTCGGGGCTTGTTGGTAGAAGTTCCCTGCACGGAGGGTACAAGGGGGTATAGTGAAGACGGATGCGTTCTCCGAAGATTCCGGTGCTGACAGAAGGACTCTGGGCCTCTGTTCACAAATTTGTATGTCGGTGACGTGGCTTGCGTAGTCTTGGGGGTAGGGATGCGATCCCAGTCATCCAACGATGGTGATGTAACGGGCTCTGACTTCTCCACGATTGGTATGCTCCCAGGTTCAAAGTAGCCAAAGGCATTATTCGATCGGATGATAGGATTTTTCCGGTCGTAAATACCGCCACTCCATGTTCCGTCAGGCCGGATGGGGGGATAGAACCCCTGAGGAGGAGCTACGAGCTTAGAAAAACTACCGTCGCCGGATGTAGGGATTTCTTGCATGGCACTAAGAAGGATGCTGCGGAATTTATAGTGTGTGGGAGAAGTTGGGGGACATTTGTAGCGACCGTCGCACCACTCGTGATTCCCATAGATGAGTTCACGAATGCGTTCGAGGTACGGACCCATTGGCCGAAAGTATGACGAAAGGCAAGGTAGAATCTTGGTGCGCAATCCCATAGAAGTCCCGAATGTTATGAATCGATCCCGGAGAGTGTACTCGTTCAAGGGGCTTTGGTTTGTCAACCACGCTACGATGGCTTCAGGCAAGACTCGGTTGGATTGGAGGAGCGGGGACTGGGATTCAGCGTAGGCACGGAAATCTTTGGGTTGATGCGGACGCTCAAAGAGGAGGCAGAGTGAAATTAATACCATGTAGAATCCTTCGAGGTCATGTCGAACGGAATGCACAGGGACCGTGGACTCATCGTCATCCTGCTCTTGGCCTCTGTCCCAGCAGAGGGATGCGTCCAACAATTCAACCGACATGTAAGGCAGGGTTCCCTGAATTTCAAGTTGTATGAGCCAAATGTCGAGTGACAAAGACAATGGTGCTCACCGTGATCTCCAGTCCAGGACGTTCGTGTGCCATACAATCGCGAACTATGTTGACCAGGCTATCAAAGTCATCGATCAACTGGGGTGTCGCGGTGGGAAGTCCACAGTCGGCCTCCTCCTCCCGTGGCAATAAAACAAATCCTTCCTCGGTTACGACCTCGGCCTCCGAATCTGGTTCGTCCACTTTGCTAATGTTATCGGCGCCACGCGAATCGGCATTAACATTTGCGATAGCTGTAAAACCCCAGTCGTACAAAAGCCCACGATGTTCTCCATTTTTGCGGAACGGGCATGAAACGTGGTCCGACAAAGTGTGGGGAACCATCCCCATGTTGCGGGATGATGGATCTCGATGCAGAAAGCGGAAGGGGAAAGGTTTCCTATCACCCGATACAACATCTTGCGGGTCCACATGATAATCCGAAGTAGCCTGTTCGTGCGCTTATAAGGTCGTTAGCGATATACCAACGATGGCACCAAATACTCGAGGGGCTTACAAGTCAATACATCAAAAATGATCCCCAGTAACTCAACACCGCTACGGAACTCAAAAATAGGGACTGCGTAAGGAGTCGTATACTGGCGGATATGTGCTCGGGGTGCGTAGCCAAGGACGCCAGGTGTTTCTTGAGCCTTTTTTCTGGCAGCATCGTTCAGACGCATAGCATCCGTTGGTAGTTTGAGTCGGGAACGATTGACAGTTGTGGAGTCTGTCGGATAGTCCTTATCCTTCGGCCACGAGGGGGGTAGCGGAGCTGGTACCGCTTCCTCGGATACAATGCGGGGAACTCCTTTAACGCCTTTGTGATTCAGCAACGCTATAAGGATGCCCTCTGTAATCGAGTTCTTTTCATCAACCCACGTGTCCTTGATCACGATCGGGATGGCGATGCGGGATGGGAGGCTTGGCTGGGAAATCTGCGACAGAAAGAGATCAGGAAGGACGTTTCTCGACTCCGCCTCTAGCAGTAGTCTGCCAAGCCAGACGACCGTGCCCCGTCCTTCCATTCTATCCGCTAGGAACAAGGTGCAATAAACGATGACCAACCGAAGAGTCTTCGAATTGATCAACCGGTTTGCACTTGCGAGAACGGTGGTATCATAACCAATGAACTCATCAGGGCCAAACGAAAGGCCAAGAATGCACTGGAAAAATAATAAAGGCTGCTTCATAACGTCGATTTTGCTGAATACCGAACCGCCTCTATCAAAGAAAGCAATAGTCATTTGGTGCTTCAGAAGCGCAAAGACAAGAACGAAGCGGCGGGAGTCTTGATGACGGAACATAGTCGCAGCCCGTTCGTAAAGGAGCTTGTACACCTGGCAGTCGGCCAACTCCACCGCCTTGATCTCCCCAAGCACCTGAAAATGCCGCCAGTCGTCTGAGACCCCGACGGCCGGATCTACACCGACAATGTCTGGCTTGCGAATGACATCGCCACAGCGCGCGGGTCGGTCTTTGTTCCCGGCAGACCAGATGCGAAAGGTCTGGGGTGATCGTTTGTTCAGCTGGAACTCGGAGGTGAACTGTGCAACACTCCGGAAGAATCCGGCAATCGCTTCTTCTTGCCCGGGCTCGCCGAGCTTCTTCAGAATATCACACTTTATCCAATTTGGAGCGGCATTGGTATTGAAGTGCTGCGAGTTATCGCGAAGGAAAGCTTCAAACAGAGTGTCTAAGCGGAAATCGGAATCGTCGAATATCGATTGGAGGGGGAAAAGTGCGTCGACGAATAGATCGGGTTTCGCTTCGCAATGAACGAAGCGGGACGATGCTGGATCAATAGACATGGACATGTTGCTTAGGGTACGAGTTGAGGGGGTGTGGAAGAGAGGGGTGGGCACCTGCGGTGGCACTTAGCGAAGGGGGAAAGGGAGGGAGGGGGGGGTTGGGAGGAACAATGAAATAACCACCGATGTCTTAAGAGGCGCAAAATGGGCCCTGGCAAATCGGGCTGTTTCGAGGCCGAGCTAGAGTTTGCTCGTGTTGATACTAATGGTCAATAGACGTACTCCAACAAAGTGTAACCCCCATCATAATTGGAACCCGCTGCATCTCCCCCGACACAAGATCTCCCTGGCCATCCACAGTAGGGCACACCTTACCTCATGTACCTCCCATTACTCCCAGCACTTCTTGTAGCAGTCGGATCGAATGGCAGGGCCGATGAGTCCAACCAAGACACAGCTGAGTGCTGAGTGATGAAAAGGTCCTGCAATTTGCGTCGTTAAGCAGACCGTACGATACTGGACCATTCGTTCTGGGTGCCAAGGCGATTATACTGGTATTCAGATATGATGGATGCAGAGGCAGTATAGTGCCCGTCCTCGTCATCCAAACCCGTCCTCGGCCCCATCGTCCTCGACCACCTCCCACCCCTCCTCCTCTGCAATCCGTTCTGGTCGTCTCCGCGTCGAAGACCGCAGGCCCGGTGTAAACCCATGATCATCTCCCGCCCCATTAACTGTCCCCGACCCCACCACAGCCATACGCCGTCTACTCCTCGCTGGACTCGCCGTCGTCGCCTGGAGCACCTGTGCGAAATCAAGCGGAAACGAAGGCGGCGTCGGAGGTAGTAGTCCCGGCGTTGTTTCATGCGAACGACTGGAACACACGATCAATATGTAAAGGTCAACGAACGGAACGACGTACCGTCCCAGCTCTCCACTGCAACACACCACCCATAAATTTCCGAGCGCATCGCCTGCCTGCGAGAGGGGTATCTCGACACTCTGGGTATGAGCGAGGTAACAGACGTTGTATAGCAACATGGCAAATGCGGTCGTGAAGGATTCCTTGGATTCTGTGGGTGGTGCGAGGGTTGTCAAGGATGCGGTTGTCGGAACTGGGGACGTCGACGTCGGGAGAGGGGTTGGTGGAGACGAGGGCGACGAGGTGGACGAAGAGGACGCTGTGAGATGTAATGGGTGTTTTGTCGTCCACCTAGACAGTCGATGTAACCTCGCACGCACACAGGACGAAAGCAAACGTACTTTCCCCAGCTACCTGATTCCCCGCCTTTACCAGCGCCAATCCAGGGTTGTCCAACCCCAAACTTTTTCCCACTCCATTCCGTCTCAAAAGGGAGTTTGACACCGAGATAAAACGTGAGTAGCCCCAGAAAATGGATGGTATGCGTAATAACAGCATTGATATGGTCTGGTGGATACCCTGAACCATCACGAATGAAAAACGTGGATGACCATGGGACGAGAAAACACACGTACGTCGAATGTCTCCTGGAACGGGCAAGATCAAATCGCCAATCGTCCATTCACCCTTGGCCCCCGCCTTGGCCCCGATCGGGGGTCGTCCTCCCACCTCGACGACATGAAAGACTTCGACGAGTTCTTGAACGAGCCCCGAACGCGCACGCGCGAGCGCCGCCGAGAGCGCGTGCAACTCTTGCGTCTCCTTTGTCGTCAGCGCGTCGAGTGGGGGTGTGGGCACGAGGCGTGCGGCCGAGAGAGTGCGACGACGCGCGGCGAGGGATTCACGGAGCTGGCGCAGTCGTTCACGTTCTGTCAAAAAAAAGGATAAGGATGAAGCGAGAACACACGGGCGAACAAGAACGCACTGGCATCGTTATCCCGCTTGAGTCTCGCCAACCCCTCGACGAGCTCCTCCACGCGCTTTTGACAGCTCGCCAGCCCAGCCCTGGTCGATCGCGCGCCTTCGATGCCCTTGAGGGCCTGTGAGGCCTTGGCGACCTGGTCATCGCGATCCTTGCCAAAGCGCTGCGTCTGCAAGCGAATATCGCGTAGGCTTTTCTTTTGTCAGTTAGGACTCCGTGGGTCGATCGCATGTGACTTACTGGTTCCGTAGACAGTTTTCGCAATAAAACTGACGTTGTTTGAGCTCACAATTTTTGCATTCCATGGCATTACAGCGTTGTGGGATCACTGGGATGGGATATGAATGAGAATGAGGCTAGGGGATTAGTCACACACAAATTTGGAAAGCTCCTAACGGGACAAGAAATAGATACATAAAATACATAGTAATGTCCTCTCTCTCCGACGGTCGCCGAATTCTCGTCATGCCTCCTCGAACCCCGCGTTCCGCACACGGTTCACCTTGGTCGGTCGCTGGGTCCACACATCGTCTGGCCCCGCCCTGCGCCAGACATAGCCCGCCTTGAGTTGTACTTCCCTCAACACTGGACAATAGCGATTCCAGGCGTGAATAAGCTCTCTGAGGGTATCCTCCTCGGGTTCTTGGGTCCACCCGACGCGCGGTGGCAACAAAGACAAGGACGAGGAGGCGGTGCCAAGCTTGGCCTCTTCAAATTCGGTATCATCCAATTCGCTGCGTTCTGGACCCTCCACGCCAAGATACTCTCCGAGCGCGATCCGGACGGACCGATGTGGATACCCGCGTGCACCGAGGTTGTCTGCCACGCTACCGACGTTATCGACGCCGGGGGGCATGACCTTGAACACGCGGACCGACCACAGGTGTGGCATGAGACCAAAGAAATGGGCGCCCATGCCCAATACCATTTCCTGTATATAGCTGCTTTAGCACCTCGATATTAGAGAACGAGAGGGACGCGACGCACTTCGGTGGGATCGCCTTCCTTGTACAAGATTTCGAGTCGTTTCAGGTTATTGAAATGGTGAAGGACGGCGTAAAGGATTTCGTCATCCCACCAGCCGATGAAGACGGAGAGGGTGTCGAGGTCAGCACCACAACCAGCCACTTCGATCTCTTTCAGGGCCTTTTCCAGAGCAGGCAAACCACCCGCAGGGTCCCTGACAGAAAGGTGTTTTAGTCGACGCGGACCAGAGACGACAGACTTGATAGTCGTCAAGGGTCCTTGATAAGACGTTAAATTTGGAAGCGCGGTGTCGGGCAGCCGGAGCCAAGGGAGGTAGTTTCTGATGCGCAAGTTGGTGATATGGGGGCATTTTACCAGGAATTCCACAAAAGGGTTTATGAGATTGTCGTGCGGCTCCGAAACGTAAGACTGCCAAGATTTTTGGGTGGGGAACTTGACGTCGATGGTGTGGATGTGGGGGGAAGGGACTGGCGGATCGTTGTGAGAGGGGGGAAAGAGCTGGGGTAGCGGACTGACGTCAGGGATTTGTAGAGTCTGCAAGGGAGGGAGGTTGTTGACGCCGGGCGGCAACACGACGACGAAGCCCGGGACCCAGTTGTTGTGCGCTGCGGGGAAGGGTTGTTCGCAAAAGTGTTTGTAGATGTAGCAGGTCCAGTCGAAGCGAATAACACGGAGCTGTTTTCCTTCTGCGAAAGCACGCAGCTCGCGGGGATCGCGGCGGCCGCGTAGGCCGACAATGGTGAGTTCTGTGATGGAGAGATCACGGGGGTGCAGGTCAGTGAATTGAGGGCGAAGGGGTGGTGTACAATTTTCGATGGCAAGTTTATTGAGTGCGGGAAAACGGTGTACGAATTCGTAAAAAGAGTCGGGGAGGACCATGCTGTTGAAAGTGAGATCGCGAAGGTTGGTGAATGTGAGTGCGTGGTTATACATGGTGTCTGTGACGTTTCCCGAGGCAAGGAAGTCGACGGGGCTGGCAATGCCGATTTCGTCGAGGACGCGAGCTTCGTGGGTGCGATTGGGTCTGTGGAGGGAGGTGATTTCGCCGGAGAGGTTTATGATGGCTCTGGCGCGGCTGATCTGCTCAATGCGATCGATCTGGGAGGTTGCAGTGGAGATACCGAGCGTAAGTGAACGAACGACGGAGCGAAGGCCATTGTTCCCCTGGAGGAATGGGTGGTTTTTAATGAACCTGAGTGGGTCAGCCCAGATGATGTGCCTGTAAAGGACTCTGATTCCAAGAGACTTGAAGCGCTTGTTTGTGCGTACAACTGCAGCGAGGTCGTTTGGGGAGTTGAGTTCTTCAAAGACGTGCATCCAAAGTTCGTTTGGGAATGGCATCGTCGTCGTCGTGATCATATCTGTGTAGTGGCTGTGTTTGTTGACCAGCTATACTTTGTTGATAATACCCCTTCATCCATTACCATGGCCAAAAGTAAACCAGGTGCAGCATCTTCCAAAAAGGCGGCGGCAAAAGCACAGAAGAAAGCAAAGGCTACTCAAAAGACCGCACGAAAAGAACAGAGGAAAGCCACCAAATCACAACGAGACAACCATGATCAAGACGACGGGGACCAAGATCTCGAAGATATCCTCGAACAGGTAATCTGCACCATGCCATCCAAGATCGACGTTGCTGATCACTATTCATCTATCTCGTCTTTCTAGTAGTTGAGACAAGAATGGGAGGCAGCACATACCGTCACAGAAGAACTGGTCGAAGGCCCTCCCAGCAGACGTGTGAATGCCACTCTGACCGCGTGTCCAAACGGAAATCACATTTGGTGCATCGGTGGCGAGTACTTTAGCGAAGACGGTAAAGCAGTGCGTACCGTATCCACTCTTGCATTCCCTGCTGACCCTCCACCATGCAGTACTTTTACAACGACGTATTTCGCTACTCTCCAGACAAGGTGTGTCCCAGAATGTCCCCAAATTATATTATAGAACATCTTAGCCTCACAGGATGAATGGCGAAAATTCATTTCCCAAACCTGCCGGGTCCTCGCTCTGCCCACAGCGTCGTCGCGTCTCCCGCTGGAGGCGGAAAACTCTATCTTTTTGGTGCCATCCTTGTCATACGAAAACCTGACGTATTGCTGATGGATCTCTCTCGCTAGGTGGCGAATTTTCGTCATTGTATCAGAACAGCTTTCATCATTATCGTGACTTTTGGGTGTTTGACATTCCAACACATACCTGGGAAAGAATCGAAACCAAGGCGCGCCCGAGCGCACGGTCGGGTCATCGGTAGGATGTAAACCATATTCCTCGCGTCCAACGTCGCTGACCTGCGCTGGAACCCGAACAGGATGACCATGTGGAAACATTACATTGTCTTGTTTGGCGGATTTTATGATCCTGGCTATCGAAGTGCGTACATTACATGCTTGTCGTGACCTCTGCTTAATGCGCATTAGCCCAGTACCTCAACGATACTTGTGTATTCGACACGCAAGAGTATAAATGGCGTCAAATCGAGTTTAAAGAGTCGGAACGAAAACCTTCGTACGTGACCTCCCACATTCAGGCCCGACGTTGCTGAAATGACATGACCAGTCCTCGCAGTGGCTTCTCCCTTTTACCCACGACGGACGGTATTGTTCTGCACGGTCCGTCCATTACATCATCTCCGACAATACGATTCGTGACTCATGCTTTATTAGGTGGTTACTGCAAGGAATATACCAAGGGTAAACGTCCCGTCGGCATCATCCTTGATGATACTTGGTTCCTCAAGTGCGTCTCCAATCGCTCGTCGTCTCGTAAACAAACACGCTGATGGCCGACTCAGGATGACCCTTGATCCGTCCCTTCCGAGCCCACTCGTGTTGAAGTGGGAAAAACGCAAGACGCCATCGTCAGCCCACAAGCCAACAGCGCGGGCGGGGTGTACGATGGCGCTGTGGTCGGCCAAGGGGACGGGGGTGATGTTTGGTGGCGTGACAGATGAAGAGCGGGGAGATGAAGGATTGGAGAGCGTGTTTTGGAATGACTTGTGCGTGTTTGATTTCATATGCAATCAGGACGTGGGGCTGATTAATGCAAGGTATGGGTACCAACTAGGAGGTAATGGGCGTTGGATCGCCATGCATCCCAAAAAGCCGAAAAGGAAAGGAGGGAGTGGGAAGAAGAAGCAGGCCAAGGCTAGTGGAGCAATTCCCTCCACCCAAGACCTCGATGACCACGAGGAGGAGGATGGTGAAGATGGTGAGTCACAGGTGAGTCCGAAATCACACATTCACGCAGCATGCACATCCGGCCTTGATTACAGACTCAGTCTCCTATCACGACACGACCCGTTCCGGAACCCAGGCAAGAGGACGAGATCGACTCGGACGACCCGAATTTGACGAGACCAGTGCCACGCTACAATGCCATGCTCGCAATACTTCGCAATACGCTGTACATGTACGTCTTATCTTGCATCTTTTCTCCTAGTTTCGCATGGACCCTAACACGAACGTTTAGCTATGGTGGCATTTTTGAACTTGGCACGCGCGAGTACACGCTGGATGATTTTTACGCCCTCCAGCTGGATAAATTAGAGCGGTTCGTGTGTCTCAAACCAAGTGGGGTTGTTATTCCGACAGAGGCGGAGGAGAGCAGTGACGAAGAAGGGGAAAGTGGGGAGGAAGGGAGCGACGACGATAAGGATGAGGACGACCAAGACAGTGAAGGAGAGACGACGGAGTCAGAGGAGATGCGATCAGGAAAGGGGAAGGGGAAGGGGAAAGAGAAGAAAGAAAATAGACTGAAGGCAGAAGAGAGTGAAGACGAAGTAGAAGCCGACGTGGATGCCACTGCAGAACCAGAATCAGAAACAGGGGGAGAAGCTGGGAAGCAGGTACGCCGACAACCAACTACCCTCTGTACACAATCATGGCTCACATGGGCCATGCTAGGGCGATCTACGGGCCCAAGCAACGGCGTTCATGGGTGTCTCTGTCAAGGACGCTGCACGCTCAGCGGAAGACGTGATTAGTACACCTATGCCGGGAGAGACGCTGGCCATGTTCTATGCACGCTCACGTATGTTCCCTCTGAGTATTTCATCTTTGACAGAGACTAATGTGTATCTGGGCATAGGTGAATACTGGGCACAAAAAGCCCATCAAGGTCTTGCGAGCGATAACCGTGGAAAGCAACTACGGCGAGACGGATTCGGACTGGCCGAGGCACGATATAGTGAGTCAGTTCGGTATTGGTCGGGTTCATGGTCGTCTCACGTTCTATTAGTGGGATATAAGCCAATTTTGGAAGAGGTGGAAAGGATTTTGGCAGAGGCGGGGTTGGACGAGGATGAGATGAAGATGCAGGGTGCGAGGGATGTTGCTGATACTGCTGGGCAGAGTCGGAATCGTCGTTGATGGGGACGCGTTAGAAATTTACCACCGTCAATCCTCGTAAATGTTCAAGCCACCATCATGCCGCATTGTACCTTCTACGAGGATGTCATCAAGTCCAGATGGACTCGCGCAGTGGCCGTGATCGACTCACAAATGGTGAGTGTCAACACATCCGTCTTTCTTTCCAACCCAAGCTAAACGAGAGTATGGAATTCTCGTCGCGGTGGACCACTTCCGCACATCCAGTCCAGACTATCCCGGCTAGCTTGCCTGACTAGAACGCGATCTTCAACTGGAGTAAAGAAACCATCCGCGAACACCCCCTAGTCGGAGCTTGCGCGCACCGTAGAGAGGATGAAACTGGACGGCGTGTGGATGGCGGGGGATCAGCAGGAGTAAGTGGGGATCAAGGTGGGTCGCATATATGCATGCATTTTCACATCAGGAGAAAGGGTTGAAAACGGCGGTATAGGAAAAGGGCTGGTCGTTGTCAAGACCGAAAGCGACCAAGAGCGCGCCTGTGCATGCAAGGAAGAAAACGTACGCGTTCTGCGTGATGAACCAGCAGAGGAATCTGACGACGAGTGGTACCTGGAACAGCGCAAGGCCATTGCGCTGTGGAAGAAACCACTGAACGGACACTCTGCCCTACCGTCCCACCGCCTCCAATCCAACACCTCTATCCTCACTTTCGTCGTCGCCACCACTACAAAACTGCTGAATGCTGGACAATGGACATTGATCACCCTCTTTTATGCGCAGTCGCATGTTCGCAACGCTTCTTTCTTCTATGACAGATGGCTGCGCGACTTCGACGGGCACGCACGCCACACCAAACGCCACGCACGTTGAGCAGGTCCCGTCCCCCTTTCTCGCATACACAGTTCCCGTTCCTTGTCACCGCCCTAGCTCCCTTCCACCATCTCAGCCTGGAGGTCCCTTTCCATAGCGCTGCAGGCCAGGATTAAGCGGCGACCCCAGCGAGCTGCCTCATCAACTGCTCCCCAGGGGCATGCTTCGTCGCCATCCATTCCATCGCCACCCTGTCTAACGGAGCATGCTTCCATCAAGCCCGCTTCCAGCTCCCACTTCTCATCTCCTGTGTCAGCGTGTCCTTCAACCGTGGCATCGAGTCTGCGAGCATCCCTTCCACCAATCGGAATAGGTCCAGTGGTCGAGACTTCATCGGCAATCAATGGATTCTGGGACGGGTCGGATCCGTCGGTCAGCGGGAGTGGTTAGCTATGGCGCTGTCTTAACCTCTTGCTCGTCTCTTTCATTTGTCGCTTCACATGTTCTTCCTTTCTTTCTGCCATCGAATTTGTAACCACAAGTGCCCATAATTAAATACATGAGCGGTCGTGTTCCAATTTTGGTAACCCGTATCGCTTGATAGTACCTTGCTACTAGTCGCCTGCAACTCCGTACCCTGAACCCTTTTGTTGACGGCTACCTACCATGGGCACCTCTCTCGCAGCCACCCCCACCACTCCCGAGCGATCCTCCTCCACCTTCACCTCGACGTCCGGGACGCTCACCGCACACGGACACGCCGCCATGCCACCCGAACTCGAACAAACGCTCGCCCTCCTCTCATCCCACCGTTCCGTCCTCGGCTACCTCCTCCTTTCGCGCGGCGACCAGGTATCCATCATCCGCCACTCGGGCGTCGTGTTCGAAGGCGAGCAAGGCAGAAAGTACGCGAGCGTCATTGGAAGAATCGTGGAGAACGTGCAGGCGGGATTGGAGGAGGTCAGCGGTGAAGAGAACGATGGGGTACGTTGGTCATTCACTCGTGCTTCTCTCACTCCATTCCGCCCTGTCGGAGTCGTCTCATGGAACATGTGCTTAGGATCATATTCGCTTTATGAAGATCAGGACGAAACGCCACGAGTTGATGATTTCGCCAGGTGAGTTGCATCACTGTGCATTTGCGTGGATGTTGACACACGTGGTATACATACACTTTAGACGATCGGTTTCTTCTTGCAGTGCTGCACGACCCGGCCACCTGATCGGGGCGCCGTGTCGCGTGTTTTGGTTCTCCTGGCATCTGTATCTTCTTTTTTGCATAATTCAGGCTCTTTATTGTTATCTTTCAACTGGGACATGCAGTCGAGCTCAGTCATTCATACAAACTCGAATATACAGCAAGTACATCTATGTCTTTCTATCTCATTAGCGGTGACCGCGAACAGGGACTGGGACATATCTGTGGACGAGGAACAATCAACAAGCTGCGGTGCTATGGAGGGAAAAAGGAAGGCATGCATACGGCTCTTCAAGATGGGACATCTCCTCTTGCGTCAACGCAACGTCGGTCACGATGCTTTGCTTGAGTCGCTCGACCGAGTTGGCGCCCACGATAGGGCTCGTCACCTTTTGACCAATCCACGCCAGCGCGATCTGAGCCATCGTGACGTTCTTCCTGGATGCGAGCTCTTGGACGCGATTGATGATGGTCTTGTCGGCCTCGGAATACTTCCTCTCGAATATGGTACCTTTGGTGGAGTCGAGTCGAGCGGTTTCGGTGCCGACTGGGCGGGCGAGATTGCCTGCCGCGAGAGGCGCCCAGGGGATAACGCCGATCCCGTGGAATTTACAGTACGCCAGCATCTCGCGTTCCTACGTGAGATCAGTCGATGTCGACACGATACATGCAACGTGATCCCACCTCTTCGCGGTACAGCAACGAGTACTCGTCTTGCATGCTGACGAACGTGGTCCAACCGTTCTTCCTCGCCACTTCGTTGAGATGCGCAAATTCCCAGCACCGCATCGAGCTCGCGCCAATATAGCGCACTTTACCGCTCTGAACGAGGTCGTGGAGGGCTTTCATCGTTTCTTCGGCGGGGATCTCGGAGTCATATCTGTGGATTTGCAAGAGGTCGATGTAAGTCGTCTCTAATCGCGCAAGCGAGGCATCAACGGCGTTGAAGATGGCCGTACGAGAGAGACCGCTTTGGTTGACGTATTCCCGTTGTTCCTTGAGCTCGGGCGTGAGGTACGTGCGTGCACCCGGATCGTTGCCGACGAGACCGTGGCATTTCGACGCGATCACGATTTGGTGACGCGGGATTTGATACTAGCAAGGCGATCAGCTGGATGATCAAAGAGTCGCATGCTGAGGATGGGATTAAACCTTTTGGATGAACTTGGCAATGATGCGCTCTGATTCACCATTGGAGTAGAGGTTGGCAGTGTCGATGGTGTTGATGCCGAGGTCCCATGCGGCTTTGAGGATTTCAAGGGATGGCTCTTCGTCTAAGACCCACGTCTAGATCAAGGGGATATTCACATGAGGCTATCATCCCACGGCGCGGTAAAAAGGGGGCATACGTACGCTCCATTCCGGTGATCCAAAGCTCATGGCTCCCAGCTATACAAAGATGATATGTTCAGGGTTAACGGAGGTCATGTTGTATCGCAGCGCTCTGGTTACTTACGATGGGCACGGAGACGCGAAGACCGGACTGGCCGAGCTGGCGGTATTGGACCTTGGGGGTGGACATGATGGGACAACGATTAGGACGTCGGACGGGGACAGGGATGACAGCGCGTGTGCACGAATCAGACTCGGACTCGCGCCGAATTTAAATGCTTCCAGCGAGAATCGACTTACGCACATAGCACGGCGGTGGGAGCAGTAGATGACAGAGATTGTGTGTCAGCTGGTAATCAAGCCAGCGTAAGCCAATTTATTCTTGTGACTCGGCCGCAGTGGCAGCATCGCCTCAATGAAAGTTATTGAATACGCGATGGCCCTCTGTTTGCGGTTGCTACCAGTCCAAGGACATCAGTTTACGTCTACCTGCGCACACCTCCCCCGCATCAATCGTGGCCACGAACAGGTTTTGGCAAGTATCTATTGACAACGATCAATATGAATAACGGGACGGTGATGAAGTGATAAGATACGCACGGTGCCTCTAGATAGGCTACTTCCCCTGATGTCAACACGATGCTGGTCACGATGTTCTCCTCCACCCGACACCCACGATGGGGCTCGTGACCTTTTGGCAGATCCAGGCCAGTCATCTTTACACCCTTCCTGTTCGCGAGTTCCCCGACACGGTTAATGGTGCCTTTGTCTGCCTCTGAGAGCTTCCTTTCGAATTCCGTGCCTCTGGAAGCGTTAAGCTGAACAGACTCACCGGGTGCCACCAGGGTGTGCAAGCTCGCCTGCTGCGAGTGGCGACCAAGGGATGACATCAATCCCATGGAATTTACAGTACGCCAGCATCTTGCGCTCCTACGTGAGATCAGTCGACATACCGCGGTACAGCAACGAGTACTCGTCTTGCATGCTGACAAACGTGGCCCATCCATGCCTGCGCGCCACCTCGTCGAGATGCGCGAATTGCCAGCACCGCATCGAGTATGTGCCAATGTAGCGCACTTTACCGCTCTCAACGATGTCGTGGAAACCTTTCAATGTTTCTTCGGCGGGGATGTAGGAGTCGTATCGGTGGATTTGGAGCAGGTCGAGGTAAGGGGCATCGACGGCATTAAGATGGCTGTGCGAGAGACCCTCTTGATTGACGTACTTTGAGTGTTTGCAAAGGTCGGGTGCAAATTTCGCGTGAATCCTTGGATTGTCGGGGACGATATGAAGACATTTCGACACAATCACGATTTGGTGACGTGGGATGTGATACTACACCAGTAACGGAGTGACAATGAAGGACTTATGCAGGCACGAGTTTGGAGTGCGGCGAGAGTACCTTTTTGATAAATCTTGGCAATGAGTCGTTCGAATTCGCCGTTGGAGTGTTTGCAGTGTCGATTGTATTTATGCCGAGATACCACACGGCTTTCATGATCATGGCCTGGATATTTAATAACCTTATGAAGATATGGTCTCACGGCGCGGCCAAGGGGGGGAGTACGCACGATCCATTTCGGTGAACCGAAGCTCATGGTGCCTGGGCGAATGCGACTGCCGGTCAGGGTTTGTAGTAGTCAGACGCAGGGGGCTTACATAGACTCGGAGACCAGATTTTCCCAGCTGATGGTACTCGACTTTCGGGGCGGACATGAGGGAGCAAGGGTAAGGCTACCAGTGGGGTGGCGGAGGAGCGGTGAGCGGAAGTCCGAACAGCCACCGCCCGCACATGGCGACCCAGTGGAAAAGCCGATACCTGGAGTGCCAATTAATGAAACGAGCGCAAGCTCCAATCAATGACTTGCCGCGACCACTTGAATCGCAATCTTCGCACCAGTGGTAGCCTGTGAAACAGAACGAAATACGCTATCAAACATCGCCAGAAGGGTAAAACGTACTGTGTACCCGGACCAAACTTGAGGCTCTCAGTGAAAATGGGGAAGAGTTCACGTTCTTCCTGAGGACCATAATTTATCGCAGGTTTGGTCTCACATATGGGTCAAGCCTAGATAAAGCGACCCTGTTGTTGCAATACATTGCTTGTAGTTACTACAAAAACGTGAGTTTACATCAATCTATACCCTCATACACGTCTCAATCGTGACCACGAACAGGCTTTGGCAAGTATCTATTGCCAACAATCAATACGAATAACGGCACGATGATAAACTCAGTGATACGATACGTACGGTGCTTCCAGATAGGTTACTTCCTCCGGTGTCAACACGAGGCCAGTCACGATACTTTCCTCCAACCTTTGAATGGAGTTGATACCCACAATAGGGCTCGTCACCTTTTGGCCGACCCAAGCAAGTGCGATCTGACCCATCTTGACACTCTTCTTGTTCGCGAGCTCCTCGACACGGCTGATGATAGTCTTGTCTCCCTCTGAGAGCTTCTTTTCGAACATGGTGCCCCTGGAAGAGTGGAGCCGAACGGATTCGGTGCCGACGGGGCGTGCAAGATCGCCTGCTGCAAGAGGCGCCCAGGGGATAACGCCGATCCCGTGGAATTTACAGTATGCCAGCATCTCGCGCTCCTAGTAAGATCAGTCGATGTGGAGATGATTCATGCAAGGCGACCCCACCCACCTCTTCGCGGTACAGCAACGAGTATTCATCTTGCATGCTGACGAATGTGGTCCAACCGTTCTTTCTCGCTACTTCGTTGAGGTGCGCGAACTGCCAGCACCGCATCGAACTTGCGCCGATGTAGCGCACTTTACCGTTTTGAACGAGGTCGTGGAGAGCTTTCATCGTTTCCTCGGCGGGTACCTCGGGGTCATATCGATGGATTTGGAGCAAGTCGAGATAAGTGGTCTCTAATCGCGCAAGAGAGGCATCAACAGCATTGAAGATGGCTGCGCGGGAGAGACCCCTGTGATTGATGTACTTTGGAAGTTTGTCAAGGCCAGGTGTGACGCTTGTGCGGAGACCTGGATCGTCGGCGACGAGACCAAAGCATTTCGACGCGATCACGATTTGGTGACGCGGGATTTGACACTAGCGATGGATGATGAGAAAGAAAAGAAGATTTCAGGAGCGAATCGAAGCCCATGAGGTACCTTTTTGATAAACTTTGCTACGAGACGTTCCGATTCGCCGTTGGAATAGACGTTTGCGGTATCAATGGTGTTGATACCGAGATCCCATGCGGCTTTCATGATCGCGAGAGATGGTTCCTCGTCCAGGACCCACGGCTGAATGAAGGGGCGACCATATGAGACTACAATCTCACGGCGTAGTGAAGAGGGGTATACGCACGCTCCATTTCGGTGAACCGAAGCTCATGGCACCGAGCTATGCGGGTGACATGTTTGGTCAGAGTCTGGTAGTCATATACATAAGAACCTACGATAGGGACGGAGACTCGGAGGCCCGATTTTCCCAACGGACGGTACTCAACTTTCGGGGTGGACATGAGGGTAATGGCGATGAGAGGCGATGCTTGGGTGACCGACCTGGAGTTGAACGCTGGTGTGAGCTCTTGTATCTCGTATTTATGCCACCCTGGTCACCCCACTGGTCTCCTGACCCATCATGAAGGAGGACAATGTGACGGTACCAAGTTTAGCGCTAGAAAGTTCTCAGGACAGCCAGCGTGATATTACCCGCGGAACGTTTTTCTTATCCGGAGACCGGACCGACCGTGACTGAATATTAGACTCACTAGCGATCGCGCGCAGCACCGTTTGGCGTAATGGACAGCGACAGTTCGGACACTGTAGATACTGGTTAGGCGTGTCTGCTGCCTTGGCAGTGTAGCGGAAGATACAACATATCATAGTCACCGTGTTAGGTAAGCTGCCAACAGCCTCCCAGTGAGACTCAACACGCATAACTTGAACAAGTTCGAATTGTGTCTACGTCTTTTTTTTTGCCTTCGTTTCATTGAGACCTTCGTTTGGTTTCTTTCTGCACGGGTTCCTTGTTGTTTATTGGGTCGTCGTGCTCGCGCTTAAAAAGCTTCAACGCTTGAACATATTCGGTAAGCGCCCCCGCCTCGTTGTCATGAAACCCGGGCTTTTTGTGTTGATCTGTTTGCACCCCGAACTTGTCTGACGACTTGCACGAACCCATCCGACGACGAGATCAGCGTTGTGGCTGTCGATACCTCCTAGGATCTCTCCCAGGATACCCTTCATCCACCACCAGACGGAACCGACCCGCGTTTTCTCATTCCCTTTTCCCTTCTTGTCTCAGTGCACCGAAGATGCATTTCGGCGACTTTTCAACACTTTGTTCCCAAGTACCATCATATACATGGTGCAACCTCTTTTACCGGCAGGTGAGTTTCATTTGCAATCACACAAACCTCATCTGTGACACAGATCACCTCGATCAGGTGCTCGACAGCGACCCTTCCCTCCTTACCGGTTTGTCTGCCAACCCAGCAACGGCACCCGTGGGTGTCAATCCAGAATGTGGGATACCATTGGTACAGACAAACGGATCACTTGGAAACGTTGCCAACATCATTGCTTGTGGCCTCAGTGTCTTTGTGGTCGTCGGTCTTATCGTTTTCTCTACCCGGAGAAAGGCAGCGGTCGGTACGTCCTCAATTCTTGGTTTATCCCTGAGAAAAACACTCCCGTGTACACCCGGCTTACAAACTGTTCCGTCTTTTCGTAACTCACTCGGATTGTTCCTACAGGACGCTCCGAGCTTCGCATATTCTTTGGCCTTTACCTTCTCACGCTGGTATTCCAAATCCTGACGACCGGGTCCGTCCTCGAACAAGGCAGCAAAGGCCTGGTCATTCTCACTGCTATTCATGCTGGTTTGGTTGCTACTCTTTTCTGGACTTTGCTTGGCAATGCCATCGTAGCGACACAGATCGTCGAAGATGGCACACTAAGCTCCTTGATAGTATGTTCCCTCTTCTTCCACGCGAATCCAATCGCTCACATGAATAGCCTTTTGGAATCATCAGCCTTTTCTTCTTTGTTGCGACCACATACATATCCCTTGATACCGCATTCACTCTCAGCAAGGCATTCGGACCTTCAAATCCACAGCAAGCACTCAATGGTATACCACTCTTCGTGCTGACGAGCATATGGCCTGGAGCGTATGTACCGCACTCGATCACAACATACGCAGACCTGACGTGGTACACTCTCCAGCGCTGCTCTCATCTATTTTGGCATGATGCTGTACATTGTGGTGGTGGTCCTCAACGAGATCAGACCCGTGTGGTATTATGTAATATCAGCAATCCTCTTCGTCCTAAGCCAACTGGATTATTTCCTCCTTAGCAAAGTGATATGTCGGGTACGTCACCATGTCACTCACATCGCAATAGTGGTGCTTCATACTGCGACCATCTCCAGGGTTCATCAATGAAAGTTGATGGATCATTCATCGCGACAATATTAGAGACGGCCGCCGTTGTCTTCTTATACCTTGCATGGCGAGGCATAACAGAGGGTGCGTGGGCAAAAATCATGTCGTCCGTATCCCGAGTCATTGACCACGCATGACACAGAGGATTGGGACGTAGACTATTACCCATCATAGTGGGGTAGCAACGTTGTCGGCATCTCGTAACTGTATCTGCTATGTTGTTGATCTCCTTGCAGTAAAAACCACTCGCCCAAGTTGAACGCTTTAACGCTTGTCCCTTTATCCTTTGTGGCGATGCACGCCTTATCGCGCTTTTCTCTTTCCTCTGATCGCCTTCCAATTGCGTCCATATGCACGGGGTTTTCCATACCTTATGGGCTTATCTCTCTTTATCTTGTTGTTCCTCTCGACCTTTTTTGTTCCTGCGTTACCTCCCAGAAACCACGAGGCTCAGGCCTTTTTCGGCTTGTGGTTAATTATACGAGGACACAAGGTTGGACCCTGTACATGGTACATAAGTATTATCTCCTTGTTTTACTCTAGCAATGACCTTAACGGAGGATTCCGCCGATGACTTGATTTTGTTCAATCATAGCTTTGATTGCTGCTTGAGGCCGGACTATTCGGGAATTGCTAAACGAACGTCGACTTTTTCTTCTTGCTACAGTAAGTCCTATATCTACGTATTTAATACAGTGTTTACAGACCCGCACTGAATGAAACCAAGGGAGAATTTAAGGAACGGGAAGTGCCTAGCGCACATGTATGACCACATTACGGCCATAAGGCTGTCCGCGAGAAAGAAAACGTCCCACATGAAACATTTCGGGCAGTCCCGTGCCACAGTTCATTTCAAAAAGAAGAAAAAAAAAGTCACTTGATGGAATGGGTGTAGCCTGTCAATATGAGAGCTGAAACGCGCCTGCGAACGCACGACGCTCTGCCCCACAAGTCCGTCCATGGGCAGAAAAGAAACGTAAACGCAAAACATACATGTACATGTCTTAATCATCTTCATCTTTAAGCATCTTTAGTCTTCCTCGAGGTCTGCGATGTAGTACTGCCTGATGATGGGGGTAACCTCGATACACACCCATCCGTCCGTATCGAGGGACGTCTGGCGCAGTTTTCGCTTCGGCAAAAACGCGAACCGCAACCCGGGACTCTTGGTTGGGGTATTAGGGAGTGTTGGTGCTGCTGAGCTGGGTCTACGAGTAGAACGGAGTCGACCACGCCGCGGCTTCTCTGGGCCTACAGTGGCATTCGATAAAAACGTCCTTGCGGATGGGGATGGGGAACAAGGGGACGAAGATGGTGACATGGGCGAGTTTGGCGTCACTTTCTCGGGGGTGCTCGAAGTGGAACTCGTGACAGTTCTGGTGATGTCACCATCAAAAGGCCGACGTTTCCGGAGAACACGTCTCCGGCGGGGTAGGAACGGCCACGAACCAGTAGGTGAGACACATTCTTTCGGCTCCGTCCATTCAGGGACGGTCCCAGAAATGCGCGTGCCGTGGGCAGCGCCAGCTGGGCCGTTGGACGTAGAGACTGTCGTTGTCGAAAAACGCGAATCCTGAAGCAGGAGAAACAAAAAAAAACGATGAAAGAAACGGACAAAATATTAGCAAAGAACCACTTAAAAGGTTCAAAGGCAGAGAGGGACTTACCATGGGGGAGGGTCTGCTCCCCGGTTCACTGTCTGACTCCGAGCGATCCGAGTCTAGCATCAAGTCGGACCTGAGCCGTAGTCGTCCAAACGCAGACGACGTACGGAAAGACGACTCCATGTCCAACAGATCCATGCAAGACAATTGCAAAGATTTCCTTGATTTGACTTGAACGTCGTGGGAATAGACATCCAAGCCATCAAACGTCGAGGAGGCGCGTGGCGGCCCCTGACCTGATTTCGTGTTGAGGTGCTCCCTCGAGTCCCAGGCCGTGTGACGTATGAATGCTTTGAAGACATCTTGGAAAGTGGCTAGCGTGGCAGTGTTTTCGTCGCCGTCCATATCGCGATCGAGGGAGATGAACTGTGAGTGGTCATCGTAAAATGCGTCGGCGTGTGAAGTCCCGCCTTCAGATTCGAGCAGCGCCGCGCCCGAGAACGTGACCATCCCATCTTCTGGGTCCCATAGTGCTGCAAACGTCAGTGCAGTCTTTGGAGGCACGACATCTGACCAACGACGGAGATGCGCGGTGTTGCTAGATCTATTACTGGGCAAGTGATCCAGTGAGAGGCAAAACTGAGAGGCAAAAATGCATGAACGGGGGGAAAGATCCGACGTAGGGGCAACTTTGTCTTACTTTATTGTGACTTCTAGTGGAAGACATACCGAGGACCAGGCTGACCGACGTGCGCGGTGAGGGCGTGGGGATCGAGTAAAATATGAGGGACGAGGACGCGGTAGGTGCTCCGTACAAAAGGTGAAACCAATGAGTCGCCCAAGGGTGAAAGGAAAAGAGGTCTACTGGATCTAGGCGTGAGTGTGGATCCTGTCGTCGTATGCCTGCACACGGGGCAGGAGGTGCAAGAGCTGCCGCGAGGAAGAGAGACACCTTTGCAGTCGAAGCTTTATGTGACGCACGATAACGAGATCGCACCCTCCTCGTGTATCAAAAAGAAGCGACGTACCGGGAAATCCCTTCTCTGTGAGAACGACAACTTCGGCGAAAATTTTAGTGTGTAACTGAAAGGCGAAACTGCGTGCTTCCGACAAAGACAGAATCTGAAAATGATGACGTATGACATTGACAGTCATCAATCGATGAGACCCCTGATCCATCATTGGAGGATGCATGCACTGCATTCTCTGCAAAGTCATTTCCGTGCATCTACATGGCGTATATTGGAACCCAGGACGTGGAGCAAACGTGGAGTGTCAAAGAACCATGTATCGAGAACCAAGTCGCGGCATCATCCTGCGGCAACAAGGGGGGATCACTTTTTAATGTGCACTGTTTCCCGTTAGCATGAGCGCTGACTATGCGGGGATATGGACAAGTGAATACAGACCATGTACAGGAATGGGCGCAACGTGCTCCCATAAGAGAGGAGGTCTGTCTCTGAGATGCTAATCCGAACCCGGGGGTAAAAACACCGTTTCATGTAGCAGGTTCTGCAGGGTGATGGTTCGTCGTGAATTGCGCTTCAATCGGCAGCAGGCGAATCAAATGAAGAAACATATAGGAGGATGAACAGAGTTCAGGATTCAGTTCCGTGTAGCCATGGGGTTGCCGACTGACTATGGCAAGGGTGGCGCCCTTGACCGAACCCAGCATGGAATGAGAGCAAGTGATATGGATCCCAGGTCCGCACCTATAATATGTAACCAGAAAGATGCTGAACGCGACGCACACACCGTGCGGTGTTGTTATGAAGGCGGTTGCATTAATAAGTCGGTGGGCGGGCGTGTGACACTTAGGACGCTGACGAAACCGGTAATGCACTACTACCGCTAGTTTTGAACACGTTTGAGTCGGTCGTCTGCAAGCTACATCGTCTTTCACCACTTGTTCTTATCATCTCTACTTATTTTCGCCTCTCTTTTCCTTACACAACTCGTCGTACTTTTTATGCAAGCTGTCCGACGATGAACTCTACGTCCGGGCTATCTCGACGACGTGTGGCAACCGCCTCCTCTTCCTCGGTCACTGGAGACGATCTCGCTAGTAATGGCTGGAGCGGGAATGGCTCAGCATCAAATGGCCCAGTAGCTACCCACGCGGGTTCTGCATTCGAAGGCGGAAACAAGATTGCGTTTGACCCGCGCGACCTTGATCAAGACAGAGAAGAAAGTCGCCATGGTGGCAAAATGCCCCGTCTCACCATCATGGAGGAAGTTCTCTTGTTGGGATTGAAAGACAAACATGTATGTAACATAGCACCTTGCCTTATTCGCTTCCTTCTACCATCCGTGCGACCTGTGCTTGCGGGTCCGCAGCATGAGTGCTCGCGACTCGCTCATAACCCTGGTGTCCCAGGTGTCCCTCTACGGATGAGTTGCGAATACTTTGACATCTTATTTCTGTCCTTTTGACGGTCTTGGCTGATTATTGGCAAGGGCTACCTCTCTTTTTGGAACGACAGTATCTCGTATGCACTCCGAGGATGCATACTCATTGAACTCGCGCTTCGCCGTCGGATAGCATTAGTCAAGGATGCGAATCGACGGAGAAACCCCCTGCCAGACCGCCTAGTGGAAGTCATTGATGATAGACACACAGGAGAGACGATACTCGACGAGACACTCAAAATGATGAAGGCTCAAGAGGGAGAAAAGTTCACAATAAATAGCTGGATCGATCTTCTAAGCGGTGAGTATTTCAAGTATCGACGCAAGCAGCCTCTCGAGGGTGCCTTTGCTGTGCGACGACTTGACCCCTGCATGTCGCACACTTACCGACTTGTTCATCTTTAGGGGAAACGTGGAATGTCATGAAAATCGGATACCAACTCAAGCAAGTTCGGGAGCGCCTTGCAAAGGGTCTCGTCGACAAGGGCGTGCTTCGTACAGAAAAGCGAAATTTCCTCCTTTTTGATATGGCCACCCACCCCGTTGCCGATGTCCGGACCAAAGAATCCATCATTACACGCATCGTGTCACTCCTGACAGCGACTACGTCCACCGTTTCACCCAGCGCACTCGACAAGGAAGGCACGCAATGCAGAGTCACGCGCGCAGTCTGCCTTGCCTGTGCAGCCTATGCGGCGAGTGTTCTCGATAACGCGTTTGGCCGATTAACCTACGAGGACCGCGAGGCTGCTTTTCAGAGATGTGATGAGATGTTGGCAGAGTTTTCATGTTGGCCGTTTGGTAGTAACACTGGCCCTGGCACTGCGAGTGGTCGGAGGCGAGAGGCTGTGAGGATTGGTATGGGGAGTGCCTTGCCCAGTGGGCGCGAGAGCGTACTTGGTCTCGTGCAGGAAGTCAAACGAGAGATGAATGGCGAGGATGACCTTGGTTTTGAGTTGATCGCAGGCGTGTTGGAGGTACTTTCGAAACTGGATTCCCTGCTTTGAACCTCGGGACCACAGTCAGTAACTTAGACGCGGTGCATCTCCTCGGTACATTCTCTGACTGACGCACGGCACATTACCTATAAAATTTGGTCTTTATAATGCATTTATTTATTATTCTCTTGTCTCTACAGCCGACACCATCGTCATCAGCACTGCCACTTCCAATAAAATAATAATGGTTTGAAAATGGGGTTATTTGTGGGTTATACTCGACTGTACTTTTGATTGGCACTGCCTATCATCGCGGCACAACCGATCGCATGATGCGGCATATTTCAAGCTCCAGATCTTGGAACCAGCTTGACCGGGATCTCCGAATCTAGGCGCGTCGGGGTTGTACGGAGTTGTTGTGGTTATGTGCTGCCACTGTCGTCTCCCCTTTCTGACAGTGGTTTTGTACTAAGCTCCACACACATCTTGGCTACCGTAGTTCTTGCCAATCTGCTGCATCTGGTCCTTTTCAAAAGTAACTGTAAGCTCTCAAGGTCAACGGATTACGACGACAATCTGAGTCTGTATTCGAGTTTGCCCCCGATGGCATACCTCAGGGGTGTGTCAATCGCATTTCAAACCACACGGCCCTTGAAGCCATGTGTACCAAGGTGATCCTCCCATATGGACTCGCGAGCCTCACAAGTGTTTGATAGGGTCCATCCAGATATGGCACATATTCATGCCATTGAATGATGTAGTGAATCCAGTGCACGGCTGGCACTACTAATCTGAGCAACGAAAATTTGTTCTAACCAGGTTTGGCAAAATTTCGAACGTGGTCAAGACACTGGACGGTTCGCAACCGATACCGATCGTCGTCATCACGATTGGTGGTGGGTGCAGCGACAATGTTGACGTGGCAGTGTTGAAGGATACGTAACAGAGACTATGAGCCCGCGTCCTCGAGATGGTTACTTACTTGGTCACACGGCCCACCGTGCGATGGATCAATTGGTCGTGTGCGGCGTATCGGGCCCGCGTGATGGATGAGATTTCAGTGAAAGGTACTTCGGTGCTATTAGGATGAACGAATGTTTGTCTCCGCTGGAGCAATGTCATTGGAGGTGTCGTTCGGTGCGCGCGGGATACCACTCCTCGACTCCGAGTCTCGGGGTGTGTTGTTCTACAAAGAAGCATGCCAAGTGGCACCACCATGTGATCATCATCACAGCCGATGAGGCTGATGAATAAAATCCCTAGGGAACGGTGTCAGTCTTAAAATAAAAAGTCACGGCTAGCGCTCTCAAGTTTATAAATATGCATCCCTAGCTGCCAAGGCTGGTCCCTTTTGTCTAGGTACGCGAAACACGCAGCATCTTGCTGCCTGATAACTAGGGTACAGAACCCTGAGGTTGATGACTTTGAGCTCCCGATTTGAGTGTCCGTCGACGACCCACACGGACGGCGGGGCCGATTGATTATTCACCCACGATACGTTTCATGGAAGCAATTGGGGATGCAACGTAAATCGGCATGCACCGGGATCCAGAGTCTTGTGCTACTTGCAGCACGGGTCGCTTCAGGATCCAACCAGAAGCAAGTGAGATCTCGACCATGTTTCCAGGGAGACGGATATAGTCGTGCTGATTAGTACATGGATGTATCATATCAACACTTTGTCAGATTTTCTATCGGTGGCCGAACGGGACTAACCGTTGCGTTGGTAATTCTGGTCTAGGCGCATGTATCGTGTCTGAGGCGTACATCTACCGAAGCGGCGCGGGCCGTGGAAAGTATTTTAAATGGTATAGCACCTGATGATTCAGACTGTGTTTAAAGTGAGTTACATACATACCCTGGTTTTTCCTGCAGGAGATGCGGGTAAAAATATGCACTCCGATGATGATCGCTTGCACGTTCAAGGAGATATGATGGGCCTCGTATAGTTTGATTGTGGACGCCCACCGATCAATTGAGTTTTGGAGTTGTATTCAGTCCAGGATGCAGAGGTGACCCAGCGCGCCAGGCCTAGAATTCTAACGGAAGGACTCCGATGGTATAGACTAGCTTGGTCCACCATCTTGGCTATTGCGCTGAGGTGATACCCGCAACGTGGCACTCTACTAGACTGAGAAGTTAGCTTGAAGCAAGGGGCACTCGAGTAATCAATTGAGTAATTAACTTTATCGTTTGTGTGATTACCCGCGCCCGCAGTCAGAGTCGGCAGCTTTGAAACATCCTGATCGGAGCAATTAAAAAACACTCGGCTAGGAGAATTTCAGCTAGGAACGGTTTCGACTTGAAGGAAGAATAATCTGGCTGTGTGGGGGCGTAAGACGCCCGAGTGTTCCGACGGCTGTCCTGGATGTTTACTTAGCGGACAGTGTCTCGGGTGAGGTGATGGGGTTGCTCCACCTCTGAATCAGGTTCTGAGTAACCCTGATAGACCTGGAGGTCGTGCAATACGGCAAACCCGTGGCAAAGGTTATTCCAAAAAGAGACACAAGCTAGGGATTGCGGCATATTTGACTGTCATGATAGATGATACAATTCCACCTTTTATCAACCTCACCGCCGCCATTTGCCTCACATTTTCCCATCCTATTTCGTACCTCCGCAGATGGTCTTCCAACATGACTCCTCAGACCCACTCGCCGTCGTCACCGCACCTCCACCGGATGAGACGCCAGATGAGAAGGCCGCGAGAGAAGAACGGGAAGCAGAAGCTCAGAGAATCAGCGACCAGATCGACGAAGAACTCCGGGCGGAGAAAGTCGCCCTCAAGAAACAGGAGCACATCGTCAAAGTCCTACTACTCGGACAAAGCGAAAGTGGTCAGTCCATCTCGGAGCGGTATTCCCCATAAGTACCTGACGCTCGCGTTGTTATTCGGTTCATCAGGAAAGTCTACCACCCTCAAGAGTCGGTGTCATGCCTCGGTTCGCACCTTGATCGAGTACTCATAACGCGCATCAGATTTTCGAATGCGGTTCGCACGCGACAAGTGGGTGCAAGAGCGCGCCTCTTGGAGAACCGTCCTACAACTCAACCTCGTACGCTCCGTCAACGTGGTTCTCCAGGCACTGCAAGATGCCTTCGACAATGAAGAAGAAGAAGAAGACCCACTTCCTTTTACGGACAGACATCAATTGCTCCGGCTTCGGCTTCTTCCCCTCCGTGGTGTCGAGAGTGACTTGAAACGACTACTGGGTGTAAGAGCAGAAGACATGCTGGAGAATTCTCCTCAGACATCGCCAAGACTCTCACCTAGGACGTCCACCGAATTTTATGTCCGATCTCGTAATTGGCGAAGTTTCCTGCAGGCTTCTCGGATAAACGACTCAGAGAGCTCTCGCAGACCGATCAAACACGATGGCGTGAGCAGCCAAGATGCCACAGAGGTCATTTCCAGCTGCAAAAACGACATCATCGCACTGTGGACGGATCGTGTCGTTCGCGAAATGTTACAAAGATACAGGGTCCGTCTGGAAGACTCTGCCAGCTTGTTTGTCTCAACTTTCTTTCCTCGTAACGTGTCGTCTCTCAACTCGTACGTGATCTCTAGTTTTCTAGACAACGCAGAGCGTCTCGCTACTCGTGACTACGAACCAAATGACGATGATATCGTCCGTGCACGCCTTCGTACCCTCGATATTCAAGAATATGAGATGAACGTTGCAGAAGGTACGTAGATATTCTTATTACTCCAGACTCATGCAATAGACTTCTTTCTAGATGGGGAATCGCGAACGTGGGTGATTTATGACGTTGGCGGTTCGCGTACACAGGTACGTTCTATTTATCCAGTCCCGTTCTGCCCCGCGGACATTGCATGCATTGAATGCTTACCATTTCGTAGCGTAACGCATGGTTGCCGTACTTTGATCAAGTGACTGCAATCATCTTTCTAGCGCCTATATCGTGCTTTGATGAACGATTGCAAGAAGATTCAAGGGTGAACCGGCTCGAAGATTCGTTCATCCTATGGAAAGCCATCTGTTCGTCCAAGCTCCTGAGCCGGACGACCCTTATCATCTTCCTCAACAAAGTTGACGTCTTGGAATACAAAATCGCCAACGGTGTCATGGTGAACCGTTATCTACCCTCATATGGGGATCGTCCTAATGACACGCAATCCGTCGTCAAATGTATGTGTGTGGCGTTTCCCACTCCACTATTGGCTGCTTCGCCACCATACTGTGAGGGTTGCCATGGGAGACTCATCACATCTTTCTGTCCAGACCTCCGTCAGAAATTCAAGGATACCGTCAAACACAATTCCCCGGAACCGCGGATGTGTCACATCTATTCCACGTCGGTCATCGTTGAGTCCATTCCCCTCCCTTTTCTCTCACGCAGTTTCGTTGATGTTTCCTTGTTCATGCTTGATCAGGACACACAAACGACCGCACAAACGTTACTGTCTGGTATGTGAATGTGTCTTTGTCGATGCCTTTGACAGATTTGGTTCTGATTGGCCTAGTACGCGATGGGATCATACGAGCGCATCTCAAGAAAGCCAACCTAGTATAAGACCAGCTGGATGATTCAAATGAGGTGATTTGGATGAGATGGACACCCACAGACACCCTCCCACTCGCACAGTGTAATTCTGCAACTTTCAAAATGACTGTCCCATTTTCACTCTATTTTAATTGTGGATTATACATACACCATTTGCTAGGTATCTTTTATCTCAGTGTCACTCGTTGCATAATACAAAAGTATCCAAGTACCTGTTCTAGACCGTTACTCAGCTTTCTATGATTGACCACACGCTGGCTTGTAATATTACAACGGTTTCCAACCTTCCCCCATGGGCCATTTCAGATTATCAGATTCCGTCAAGAAATCCTGATATGGCGCGGCACCTCTGGTCCTCCGTGCGCCCTGATCCTCGCTCGAACTTGGCTCGTCATCTGTCGTTGGCTCAGAGTCTGGGTCCCGATCGACGTTGGTAGCACTCCATCGTGTATCCGCCATCAATCCCTGTTCGCCTTCCTCGCGCCACCGCGTCCCACCCAGATGTGCGTGATGGACGTACCCTCGCTTGCTAATACCCGCCTCTGCCTTGTACCGGACAGCATCGAGTTTGGGCTGCGCCTTGAGCTGGAACTGACTCAGTGTTTTCTGGAAATTGGCCATGGGCGACGAATCCGACGGATCGCGCTCCCTATTGAGCGTGAGCGAAAGGTGGCGAGAAAGACCTTGGGACGAGGCCGTGCGTACGTGCGCGGAGTGGATGAGAGGGAATGGGCCAAGATCACCCCCATCCGAGGTGGGCGTTAGCTGCATGCTCTCGGGACGTTTCCGCCGGGGAGGCGGAGGCAGCGCGGACGACGAGGACGTGACCGATCTGGAGCGTGCGACGCGCGGCGAGGAAGGGCTGGACGACTGGGAGTCGTTCACGGTCGGCTCTGTTGACGTGGACGGTCGGCGGTGCGGATGGGTTGGAGGCGGTACCGGCCCGGGACCGGCGACGTCGCGACTGGGAAGTGGTGGTCTGGATGGTGCAGCGGTCCGCGATGGCAGTGCCGCACTCGCGACCTGTTCGAGAGACAACACCGAACTCGACGTAGATGAGGGTAAACTTGGCTTTCGTCTTCGCGGCAAGGGGGGAACGCACGTCGCGTCGTCTGACCCTCCCGACGCAGAACCAGCAGCGTGACCATTGGACTGTTTTTGGAAGTGTTTAGAGGGGCTGAGGCTGCGCGTGCGCATGCTGGGGGTGGTATTGCCGGCGGAGGAACTACTGGACGAGGAGGATTTGAGGATTTGGAGGACACGTTCTCGATCAAGTTGTTCTTCGGCGCGTTTCATCGACTGCGCGTGTTTACTCGCTTCGAGAGACTGTTTCATAAGAGAACTCATCACATGGGTCGGCTTGACAGGAATCAGAGGTGGACCGGAAGGCGTCATGAGATTGATCGGCGTCGGTACGATTTCCGAGGACCAGCGAAGGGGGGCTGCGAGCGACGTGGGCTTGCGAGGAGGTAGCGGGGGGAGTTTGCCTTGATTCAAAGCATGCGCAGGCGGTGTAGTCTTGTCCGTACCATGGTCGCGCGCGAGAAACGGATTGTGACTTATCATGCTGGGGCGTGACAGAGGAAATACAGGTGCAAGTTCGGATTCCAATGGTGGCATTTGTGGTGCGCCATGTGCATGATCCATCGATTTGCGCGTGAACGGGTTCGTTTCTGACGTGATGAGTGGGGGCGGTTTCTGGCGGTCGGGGTGTGACGGTGGCGCTTGGACGGGTCGTTTGGGAGGGGAGAGTGGTGGTGGGATGTCTGGGGCCTTGACTGGTCTTGGGGATGCTATAAGGGCTTGCGATCAGCAAACCGTGTTGTGGATGTGCAGACAGGAGACCCACGCACCCTGAACGAAGGCGAGCGTCCGGTCGACCCCTTTGCCCGACCCGGCATGTATAACGAGCCGCAGCGCAGCAAAAAACTGGCCACCTGTGAGCGTGTCCGATGGTAGCATGTTGGGGCAAAAAAATTTCAGGATCTATACGACATATAATGGGCGGTGTTAGTACTAGTTGAAACGGATTGCTGAATGGAACTCTGAACTGACGGAATCGATGTCGGATGCTAGAAGGCTGGAATATCTACCGCGAAGCCATGCTCGTACTTCGCGTACGCCAATGGACGTCCGCTCGTAGTAAGCGTCGTCACGGACGTTGGTGCTTTGAATGTTAGTGTCGGAGTCTGTGACGAGATCGTTGAGGGATGCCATGTAGAGATTGTACTCGGAGTCGCTGAGAGCAGAGACATGAAGCGTAAGTGGACGCATCGTCGCTCGTGGATGGAATTAAAAGTTGGTCGAGGTGGAGACTCGGATTTGAGCTGTATATAATTGTTGTAATGATGCCACGCTGGCACGTGTCGACTTTGCTCCTCGACTGTCATGTAGACCATTCAAAGTACGTATCTTCATTTCGTCGTCGTCGTCGGCGTCGTCGACAGCGTTGTACTTGCAGACATGTCCCACGATACGCATATTCGGTTCTTATTGGAGCAACCTCCAACTGATGTGATCACACCGTCTGAATCATCCTCTTTCGACAATCCTCCTCCATGGGAACCACAGTTCGAGGATCTCACTGGCACATCCCACTCGTACCAATCTAGGCGCCCTCTCGATCCTCCCCCTCCCTGTTTCTCTACCCCCTCCCCACTGCGTATCAGATCTCGCAACTTCCCCCCTTTTCGCATCCCTGCCGTCAGCGATAAGCTCACAGACGGATTTCGCATACTTTATCCTCACAACATACTTGAGAGACATGGCATCTGCCGCTCCGACTGGGTGCGGTTTCTCCAAGACCTCGGTATCGCGGCACGTCTCGCGCGCGACGGCCTCAGTGCCATCAGATCGCGCAAGCCCATCACGCCCTTGATCCCCCATCGCATCTTCCACCTACGCTCCCTAGGTGCAGTCTACGACGGCCATTTTGCACGCAGCCCAGTTGAGGAAGTCCGTGCACTCCTACAGATATGGAATCAGTGTGCGTTGGAGCGACGCAAGATCAGAGTGTCGCTTCAGGTGCGGCCGATCGGGTCGAGCGGAAAGAAAAGTTGTGCGTTGATCGTCGAATCGCTGTGATTGGGATGGTGTTTCGTCTGTTCATCGTACTGTTGTGTTGGTATGCTATGCATCATATCATGTATGTTGTTATTTCATCGTCATCCATCTTGTCCACTGACGCATTCTGGAATCTGGAACACGATTGTCGTGGTCCCAATTTTTGCTGCACATTTAGTCGCTACCACTCGCGTCGTCTCCGTGTCTAGCGAATTAATTCGAGTGCCCAGGTGAACTTGGGGCAAATAGGTTTTGCCGTCCTATCGGAAACCCAGACTACTACTCCTTACCCATTCAATCCCAGGACACCGAAAGAGATTCCAGGTCAACACAAGTTTGTCTACATGAATAATGGGGGGAAAGGCAAGATGGTGGGCCTGGTCAATGCTTGAAGGAGATGCCTTGTCCTTCATCACCACGGTAGAAATTTCATGCGAGTATCATCGCTACGATCACTTGAGACCGGCATGGGTTTTTCCAAAATGATGATTGCACAACATCCACCAATGTGACTCTGCAATGTGTCCCCAGACGGAAAGGTCCGAGAAGTCAGGGTGCCGGAAACGCTACGTTGCGCAGCACATCGGAAGTTTGACGTCAGGTGCTCCGCAGCTTCAGAGCATGGTGAATTTGGGATGGGAATGATTTAATCCATAATTCATTGTCCTGCTCTTTTCCCGATTCAAAATTCAACGTTTCAGGCTGGTGCGTTCCTAGCATTTCCAGTTTCATACAACAGTACACTCGTCTGGCGGAGTAGGTGCTTCGATGTGTGCGTCTTGACGTCACACTCTACTCTCCTCCCGCGAATACGTCAAGAAGGAGAGTACATCAAGTATCACTATCACCCTGCAATTCCGTACTACCGTTAGGACGTACCATAACAAGGTATCAAGCGATCCCCGCCATCGCAACTTGGTGAGCAAATTGCCCCCGGGACACGAAACCCTCCTTATGATGAGCGCTCTACGGTCGCCAATTTTTTTCATCAGCGGTGTTTCATGAAAGTTATGCACATATCTTGGGGGAAAGGTCCTACCATCTTTGATTATATTCTGAAATTGAGTTGATGGGCTGATACCGTCAGTCAGTGTGTCCGGGTTTACAGCGCTGTTGGAAACGGATCATTGTGTGAGTATACTACAACTCTTGCAATATCTTTGTTCGATTACGACTTACCGGAACCATTGTGTTTGGATATCCGGCCATGTTTGCGTGAAGAGTAAAGTCCGGTTATTTGCGTGGATCGGATCAGACAAAGTATAGTCTATCCCCATCAAGGACAGACGTCCATTCCCATCTTCTCCAGATCTCACTCCCTTTGGAAACTTGGTGCGACTTTGAGACAGAAAACAACATTTAGTAGATCCGGGCGGATTGCTGACTGTACAATGGTTCGTAAAGCGGCCGATCTTCCAATGTCAAGGAACAAAAATGACGAAGGAAAAACATTATACCAGCCCAAAGTTTCAAGACAATCAAGTATGACAGCATTACCCAATGGCCTCTAAACGAGATTCTCATGTGTGATCCCGAAACACTGTCAAGTTTGATGATGACTGCGGACGGCCTATACATTTTTGAAAGCGACTGCTGCGGTGAAATGAGGTTTCTCCGAGGTCGCGTGGCCATCAAGAGCAACTGCGGAGAAGATTTCCTGCGCAGCCTATCCGCCTTTCGTCCCATTCATTCCGTTGGCATCATCGGGTATACCCGTCATTCAAATGCGAGAGCCATAGTCTTACCAACCCAACTATAGTATCAATACATTTGTGCTACCTAAAAAAGCGAATCACCCCAAAATATCATGTACAGAACTTGAAACGTGAGCAAAAAGAAAAAGACGTGTTAATACAGCATACCATGGTACGGAGTGGGGGACCTAGGGTATAGGGATCTGTGCATCCAGCGCGGCTGTCCGCATCTCCGTTACAAAGCATGAGTGGACAAGAAAAACGAAAAAAAAGACATTCAAAGACAAGTCCTGGCTAGAGCCGACCGTAGGTTCACATGGTTGCTGAATTGCAGGTAACCTTTTTCATCCTCGCTCGCAAGCTCGGCGGGAGTCGCTGGTAGTGGCGGATGTGGGATGTACCCGCTGGCACCGTCGAGTAACGCGTAACCCTGGTGGACATTGCCCACTACTATCTCTCTGAGGGATTCGAGCTCTTCTTCAAAGCGCTTCCAAATCGTGGACCATCTTCGGACAGGGGTTGATATGCTAGGCACATAACTGGAGCACGCGTGAAGCTCCAGACGGCGTAAACTCGCCTTGTGACGAAGAATGAACTCTTCAATGCCATCAACAGAGGGAGTGTGATCGAAGACAATATTCTCAAGAACGAGTGTCTCAAGCGCAGGGTAGTCGTAGGAATGAAGTTGTGTGTTGAGACTGTGATAGAGACCTTGAGGACTCCGCAAGACAAGAGACTTCAAATTGGCATTCGAGAGTGGAAGCAGCGAGCTGAGCGGACCATTGAGAGCTTTAGAGCCTGACCAGGCACCCAGTTCCGAGTTCGCGACGACGGACATGGAGAAATGGTGCAAGGGAGAGTCTGTCACAGACGAGACAAAGTCGTAACTGGCTGACGAGATCAGAACGACGTTGTTCAGTGTGAGCGAACGGACGGAGGATGACTTGATCGCATAATGCATCGCGTGCAAAACAGCGATCTGACGGTTGGCGAACCAAAAGGGATGTTCCTGTACTTCCGTGCCGTCTTGGGAACGGAATGAAGGCCAAAAGTTGAGAGTGACACTCTCAAGGTTTGTGAATCCTGAAAGGGCACAGAGGGTCTCTGTGAGAACCACTTCGAGATCTGCGATTTCGAGTTCATCTTCATCACAGGTGTCTGTAGACAATGTCGGTTGCTTGAAAAAGGAAAACCACAAAGAACGTTACCATGAGCACCAACTGGAAGAAGACAAAATTGGGCGTGATCGCGTGGATCATAGATGACTTCGCGTACGTGGGTGGCGAGAGAAGGAGAAGCAAGGATACTTTGGCAATCCTGTGCGCTTTGTATGCTATTGTGGATGTTTATCTTGCGGAATGCGTGCGGTGTGACCAGACGGTGGCACGTCGCGTTGACGGACCGCAGTGAGAGGAGGTCAGAGGTAGAGGTTACGCTCTCCAGCACTGCACCGACAAGTTCGATTGGTAGGTCTTTCATGACAGCAGCCTAAATGGAGGGGGGTGGCAGAAAGCATTGTACTTGCCCTGATACTTATATATTATAGGACTGTTCGCGTCCGGTGACTACGAATACGGCGTTCCGTAAGAGTGTCAATGGAAGACGTCCGGTTTCAAGATTCAAGGCCTTCTGCTGACACCGATTTGTCGCGTAAGCATCCGATGAACCAAAACAATTATTTTTGCCAAGTATAGATAAGAATCAGCGGCTATCACAAAACTGGTGGCGCATCCATGATCCATCATGTCAGTGGCGGACACAATTATTGGCCACGGGGCCAGAGCCAGAAGTAACAATCATGCCTAGTAACCTTTTCGCCCGTATTTCGACCGAACAGAGAGACAGTCTAGCTCATACTTCAAGTGTCAAATCTCGTAAATCTCACGTCTTGTCAGTGGACTCTTCCCCCCCCCTACACGTTTCGCAGCGACGTCGCGTTCTACAGTGCCGGTTAGAACATCACTGAGCCCATTTTCACAACCTTGCAAGTACCGACACACTTTCCGGGCAACGGACCAACTTCCGTTTTACGCGCACGTGAACAGGAAGTAACTCGACATCTATGCAAGTCTTTTCTTAGTTCGTGGTGGTCTAGCCACATCTATTGGGACAAGAAATCAGGCAGTAGCCTCATTGATAACGTTATGGGTTCAAGGTATATATCAGTAACCAGTGAAATGGCAGAGAAGCACTCCTTCATTTCCGTGGCATGGGAGAGGTTCAAGTCCGGTTTGATTCATCTTTACTTCCCTGCGGGAGTTACTGTGATGCCCACAGGAACGACCAAACTGAAACTAGGTGATACCTTCTTCAGTGGTCCCTATCACGATTTGGAGTCTTGGTGGTCACGGACAGCAAGTTACTAAACTTAGCCCCAGGAATGCGACATCTGCCTCGAGTCCCCTTTTGTTGCTACTCGGCAGAATCTGAGCCTTCAAGCTTGTTTCGCACTAACCCCGTTCACCTCCGTCTTGGTTCAAGACCGTTCAATGGATATATATATATATCCCGTTCAGCAATGTCGCCGACGCGACGCCATTCCTCTGCGTCAGGACTGTTGTCGCCACACTGTTTTTCTGGGTCCTATACCTTTTGTTTCAGAAACACGCATTCCGCGGCTCAACTGGAAGATACTGTGAACTAATCTTCGTGCCTGCTTTTTAGGAACTTGCCACACATCCGATCTGCAGAATGCTGTTTTCCGAGATCAAGAGCTGTGTCCTTACCTCCCATCCCGGCGGGACACGCAAAAACTTCATCTCACCGTACCAGACACCTACGGTACATTATGATGGCAGTCCTTCCCGATGTGTTCAATTCTGCTCACCGATATGAGGACCAGTTACCTTTGTGATTTCACCGAGCGACCGCGGTTATCCGAAGGGAAATCAACTTTGCAGGGGCTTATCTCGTTGGTGGTGGCCCAGAGACTCCCCTGCTATTGTCACGCGGGCATTGGGCGGACGGCGTCCATATCCTCTGGCGTAATTGTCTCTTTTGGTCAGGACAAATCGAGAGTTCGTGCGAAACTACTCGTAGGATCAGCGCTTAGGAATGTCACATACTCCCTGATCGGTATATTCACGACTGCACATGGCCAACCGTTGTCGAGCGAGGCTTCGCTGCACTCGGGAACCTCACCAAGCCAAACTCGCCGCGCTCTTGTGGGCAGGGAAAGCCAACAATCGTGCATTCCCCGTGTTTGACAAAAGATATCCTATGCCCCTTCCAACACACAACGTGACATGGGATGGCGGGCGTTGAGATGGCAAGGGACATTACCGCAAAATGGGTCCTGGACAGGGCAAGATGTATTCTTGCAGCCAACTGTCATGATCTACCCGCTACTTATGATTGGCCAACGTTGTTACCTACCGGCTGGTTCCACCTCTCCGCGCCTCAAAAATGACGGTAGACCGTTCCAAATGCTGGACGATGTCGCTATCGCTGTGGGAATATCATTCATTCATATGGAATTAATATTCAGAAGTAGTCGTCAACCTTGTACATACTCGGGGTTGGCAAGGAACACGCTTCCCGTGCGAGCCCCATTTACGGAATAGTACATCATCCCCATGATCGAATACATCACCGGGATGTGATATATGGTTCGACCCGCCCGGGGCACTGTTTGGCAGAACACCGAGGAGAGGCACGCAGAAAGTGGATGGTATGTTGCATCCAATGGACAAGCTGCCCGCCGAGCAAGGTAAATACCGAATCGAGCTCCTATGCGAGAAATAATGAGTTGCCCGAGGCACTTGCGCATATATCCATCCACAGCGTTTTTACAGAAAGGTACCAGGAACCAAGGCTGTTCAACTGCCAATATAACCTCATCCGAGATAACGCTGAGTCGGGGTCATCGTGATACGCTCGCGAGTCGCGACTCACTGCGTCGAAGTTGGTACTAGGAGGGTCGCGTGGGGGAGACCTATGAGCATAGTTAGCACGTATACCGTACGGAGAACGGGCCATACGTTCCAGACTTCCAGTGACCGAGGTGACTAGCCATGATGTTGAGGGGTTGCTGAGGTTAGACGCAGTGGCACTGTCACCATGTGAGACGCTCATACCAACGCGCAAATGGATGGGTACTGCCGGTATGTACATGATTGTAATGATGTTATGCATGTAGGATCATGCAATAGGGTGGAATGATGCTGATGATGCTGCGTTCGAGTGACGCCTGGTTGCGGTATCATGATATCAAACCACTGGCAGTACTGATCCTACCCTTAGCCGACAAACCTTCCACTCTAGCGAACCGATCCCGCTCCGCATTCCCCCTCCGCCACGTCTCCACGAGACCCTTTGCTTCGTATGGCGAAATGTCCAGGTTGAGGGTCCCGACAGTGATATGAAGGCTGTTCCTAATCTCAGCTGGCAACATGATACGAACTCGTGCTTCTCTTGTCCTGGATCAGCGTCATTGTAAGGTGAGTCGGCCAGCTCAAAGTCATCGACAGTCAATGCCATGACCCTGTCGTCCCAGACAAGATGTCCGAGAGTGAACGAGAAGAGGGGCGGTGCCGGCAGTTGAACAAGCGCGCCGTATCATTCCCAAAGATCAGCTACCTCGGGCAGACTGGCCTTGTGCACGATAGTTCGGATGTGAGGTCGATTGACAATCCGTTCATTGTTGACCAATAAGTTGGGAGACTTTTGCGAGATCCGGTGCGGATCGACAATGAGTTGCGAGTCTTCAGCGTCGAAATGTGATTCGGCCATCGCGGGGTGTGCCCTGTAAGTACGAAACGCGTCAAAGAAGAGCAAGGTACGCCGGCATATGTACTGATGGAAGTGCGGTGCAGAGCAAGTCAGAATGTTGGGCACGGAGTCAGATTGAATCACTTAGGCATGACTCAAGTGTCGACAATCCAAGGTACAGTGAGATATTCCCTGATGGATGCTCTGACTGATGTGCCAAGCATCTTCTTATACTAATGAACTTTTTTACGACTCTCGCAGTGGGCAATCTCTTTACATAATACAACATGCAATGTGATATCAAAGACAGTACGATTCAGATCCTCGTTCTACATAATCATACACCAGCCCCCACCCTCTCGTTCTTGTTCTCTACGCCTTTGCTCTGCCTCTTGGCGCAGACGCCGCTCTCTGAGGAGTCTCACTTGCTCAGCCTCGGCTTCTCGCTGCCTCTGCCACATGTTCAGACGTCCCAATCTCTCCAAATCCTCGCGCCCATTGAATACATCCCAGTCGTGAAAGATAGCGTTGCGCTGAGGTGCAGCGTGCAATTGAACATTGCGGCGCACCTCCGCCTGTCGAAGAAGCTCTCGCTGCTCTTCGATATTGTCCATGTAGATAAATGGGTTCGGAACAGCCGCTGCATCGCCATGGATCGTCCCATGGGCATCATTCATGTGGTCGTAAATCGTATCGGCAGAAAAGATGCCCATACACCGCCAACAGATGTGTGCGCCGCACCTATCGACCAAAAGTGTACATGTGTGTGAATAGTTGGTCAATCGAATTGTTCAAGACGGACTGAGAGAACAGAAACGATGCGTACCGGCATGTCATGTGGTTACATCCCTCTATTTTTTCGATCAGCACGCTGCATCGAGGACATTTCTTCACGCGTCCGTTTTGCGACGCAATCCATACGTCATTTAGGCGCTCTTGTTCTGCAGGATCCCGCTGTGCTTTGCTTTGGGCGCAAGAGAGACCATCGTGTGTATCTTCGTGGCACCCATTGCACACGGCGGAGAAACAGGACGGACAATGGAGGGTTTCAGGAGGCGTACCAGCCTGAACGGCACGATAGATTTGCGTGCAGTCCGGAGTTTTGCAGTGCTTGAACTCCTCAGGGTGTTTCGCAATATACACGTCGAAGGCTGTTTCGAGCAACCGGTTGAACGACGCTGGGGGTAGGAACTGTTGAATGATGGGAATGGCGACTGGAACGCGACACTGAGTTTCATCTCCAAGGCAAGTCAGAGGTAGCTGGTCCGAATCAAGGGCGGACGAGATGAAATGGCGGAGGCAGGCGACACAGTAAGTATGCCCGCAGCCTAGCTGATGCGGAGAAGAGACATTGTCGTAACAAATTGGGCACGTTTGACCACCCTGCGATGCATTGAGGAAGTCAAAACTGCCTTTATGGGACAGCGTGATGAGACGATCAAGAGTATGCCGAGCTTCTTCGCCGCCTGAAACAGTTATTTTTCTCGTGGACATTGCGAACCTAACGTTGTCCTCTCCGAGTGTCTCTTTCAGCTGCTGGATCCCTTCTCTGACAAAGAAGCCCACGGAGTGCCGCGCGATGGTGACGGTGTAGTCCAAAGCAGCCAGCCTGTCCAGCTCGCCCTTGATCATCTCGCGAGCATTATCAACAGCTCTTGGCGCCCCGTAGACCTTCAATGATTGACGTTTCCAGTCGGCGCGCAGGTATGCGCCAGTCTCTGAATAGACATGGGAGACGAACGGATTTCCGGGAATGCCCAATGACCGATGCCAACCCTCCACTTTGTCACCCCTAGCCAAATTCTCGACCCTCACCTTCAAGGCCCCGGTCGCCTCCTTGACTGACCCAGAGAGTCGAATGCTGACAGAGTTCCCAAAGTCGCGCACATTGAGCGTGCAGGCCTTCCTGTCTTTGATAGAGCTCAAAAGGGAATCCCACTGGGCCTTTTGAGCTTTGTACTGTTCGGGTGGAATAACAAGCGTGAAGTACATTGGATCGGGGAGTCGGAACCAAGTAGGTTGGTTGCCATATCGCTTCTGCGAGAGACGTGTGTGGGCGGTGTGGGCTTCATCCCACGTGGAGAAGTGAGCACGTGCGGAAACAACACCCTCCAAGGTACAGGTGTTGGGAGGATCTTCAAATCTCCTGAGGCCACCCGGAATAGCCCGCTCAATATCGCCTCGAACGAGTCTAGCAATTTGCTCAACGGTGCTGGTGGGGGTGGCTAGTCGCTTAACGGATATCGAGCCCGTGAAACCGATGACTTTCTCATCGGTGACAGAGGGCGGGAGGTTGTTGATTTTGATCGCGTTTGGTCGCAAATTGGGCACAAAGCAACCACGGAGCTGAGCGTTCATCTCGACTTTGATGCGACGACCACCATAAATTAAACGGTGGAGTTCTTCAACCTTGGCTTTGGCTGTAGCAGCATCGGCATACTCCGCGATATAGCGCGCAGAAGGAGCGCGCCAGGATATGGTCAGGGTCTCAGAACTCTGACCAGTTGCGGCGCTCATGCCCTCGAGGGAGTTGGTGGCCGACATTTCAACCACTAGGATTTCATCATGGAATTCGACACCGTCAAGACGCACGGCAAGTGCCCGTCCAGTGGTAATGTCTGTGATGACGTGTGCCTCGAGCGGACGATCTGACTTTTTCTTGGTGACAAGGTGAAAATGATTAGCGTCTAAGCCCTGGCCTCTGAGTAAGGTGTGGATATCATCCTCCTTCACATCGAGAGGAAGGTTTCCGATACGCAACGTGCATGTTTCGAAACCTGTTATCAAATTGGGAACGTCGAGGCCTGCACTGAACGTCACGATAGAGCCAAAGACGACGTGGGTGATCGTTTTGGCCGCCTGCTCTCTGAAAACGGCATTTGCACGCTCGCGAGCAGCAACAGCTTCAGCCTCTTGTGCACGTGCACGCTCAGCTTGCAACCTGTTATGCTCTGCACGTGACGAATCTCCATTTGGGGTGGAGGGTCCTTCTGATGGGAGCGGCAATGAGTGTTTCTGTTGGTGTGATCTGTGGGGTTCAATTCCTGGTTTGTGCACCTATGGCTCATGTCAACACGAGTTCCTCAGTAGAAACAAGAAACATACCTCCACATCGTGAGCGAACCAGCACTTGGACCCTTTGGTACAAGTTCCGGCTTTCCAAGCACGGCAAGGAATCTCCTTGCGCTTGGGTCTGGGACGAGCATCAGAGGCGTCATGGGAGGGAGTACTCGATAACGAGTGTGAGGAAGCGGAATTGGGGCGTTGATGTTGGCGCTGGCAACAGTGTTGAGACTCATACATGTTATGAAAAAAGCCAAACTACCGGCTGATCCACATGGGTATCCTTGCCAGTAAGCTAGAATAATGGCATGGAGGTGAATGTTTAACACGCAGCGTTGGTAGACAACACGAGCTGAGGAGGGGCTTACCTGGACATTCCCGTCATGACTAAACTTGCATTTGTCTCCAAAGCGACAATATTGGCCTTGACTGTACAGACGGCACGGTACCGACTTGCGGTTACGATTCGCAGTACAGGGACTTGAAGAGCTCATGGTGGGTTGGAAGAGTGTCGTCCTTGCAGCCAGGCAGCTTATAGCACGATCGCCACATGCCACCTTCTAGTATAAGAAGACCGCACCCTGAGAATCAGCACAGGATCCCACATGCAAAAATGCAACTCTTCTAGATCAATGGAAAGTCCTTTCTGTGTTGGAAACGATCTAGGCTTGGAATTTCTGTAACGATCCACAGCATGTTGAGATTGTTATTGTCAGTGGGTGGTAACAATGGTTGTTTTGTTTACGTTGCAATTGTAAGCCTGCGCCAGACGGCGGGTTGCGCCACTGTTCTTGGACGAAACCCTTGAAATATTCTGAAACTGCAGATCCAACCTGGGACTACTCCTTCCGCTGATTGCTGACTCCGATGGATCCTACATAAACATTCTGACAGCGATCCCGCGGAATCTTTGAGCAAGTGATACAAGTTGTTGGAACAAAAAGTTAGCGAGAAAACTGAACATTACATCGACATGTCGCAAAACACAACGCAATCAACTTCATCATTCCTCCATCGCATCCTCACTCTCGTCACCGTCATCATCATCACTATCGCTTTCCTCGCCCTCGGCGACTTCGATCGGATCCAGGCTGACATCGTGGTCCGCACCGACGTACGAGTCGCAGATCACGTACAACTTGAGCGAATGCGTGCCCTTGGGCAACGTGAATTCGAGTTTGACGGCGAGACTCTTGCTGATGGTGACACGCTTGATGACGTGCAGCTGGCGTGTGCTTGGCTCACCGACGACGAGCCACCAGCTGGTCATCTTTTTCACGGGATAGAACGGAGCAACGACAATCTGGTCGTCGGGATCATCTTCATCGGCATCCCGGGATAGCATGATTTTGATAGCGATGGGCGTGCTGGCAGTGTACTCCCCCTTAACAAGTTCGTGCGACACATCGAGCGTGGGGTACGAGTTGACAAACTTGGCTACATCTCGCCTGTCATATAACAAACAAGGCTCAGTGTGTGAGACATAGGAGTGGATCGCATAGCGTACATTTGTCTGACGTCCATCTGCAGCAGCTCGTTTCGTTTGTCGTCTTCCATTTCCATAATGTCGTACACAGACTCGATACCCGCTTCTTTGCTTCGTTTAATGACCTGGGCAGGTGATCAATACCGATGTGTCGAAATTCACGTGAGCGACGTACCTCAGGCTCGAAATGTGGTATCTGTTTCAACGGCGAATCCGTCTCCCACATTGCTTGGACACACATCTGCGAAAGGTCCATGGCTCCTAGAGCATTCAACCAGGCATTTGATGACATCACATCCACGCAAGCCGAAAGCAAGTTCAACACCTTCTCGAGCACCAACACTTGGTCGGTTGCAAGGTCAGGCGGCAATTGAATGCGTGAAAAGTGTGCTTGTAGGAGGAGGAATGTCTTGAAGTGCGGTGCTTCGAAATCTGCCCGCTCAAGCTTGACAGGTAGACGCTCATATATACGTCGGAGAATGACATCCTCGTGACGGCGAATTGGGATCGATTCAAATTCTGCGGATGATGAAACGACTTCTAGCAAGCCTTTGAGTTTTGTACGCTCTTTTAGCGATAGCGTATAGACCTCGACGGTGACGTCTAGGGTAAAGACAAATTGTGGCGTGTTCAAGATAACGCAAACTACCACTTACAAGAAATATTGTAGTACGCTGCTATCATGCCGAGGTTAAGCGCAGAAACATCCATTTCGTCCTCTGTAAAGTGGTTGAGCACGCACGTAGATAACCGCCATATGCATCAACCTACCGATCGCAATGCATTTCGAGTTCACGAGATCTTGTAGCGTGGTTTCCACTAGCTCCGAAAGATGGTCAGACAGCGCTTGATGACTGACGTTGTGCAGATTATAATAGTTCGGGTTCTGAGTCATCCGGCGATAGAAGTAGGACCATGTTAGAATATCCTGTGATAAATCCATTCTATGAACGATTCTCGCAAAACACTTGATGGGCTGGTACTCACCATGGCATCTTGCTTGCTTTCGATCGTTTTGACCGCCATCTCAGCCAAGAAGTAGTCATGGAGAAGGTGCGTTGGCAGGTGGGACTCGATCGGCAACCCCTCCGACAAGAACTTCTTGTAAAAGTCCTTGCGTGTCTGCTGACACATCAGCACGCATCGACTGCGGTCATCCTCCCTTGGACGACAAGCTCTGCCCATCATCTGTAGCACGTCCATGACGGGGTAATCCACATATCGGTGTTCCTTGCCCTCGAAGAACTGCACACCCATGATGATGACCATATAACTCGCCACCGGAAGGTTCCATGCTGTATCCTGCCCGATATTGATCGAGTTAAATCCCTTCAAAATAATCAAAGAAACGGACTTACTTTGGAAGCTACCAAAACCTGAATCGCCCCAGACTCGAACAAACGTTCCACGATGACCTTGTCTTGTTTACTCAGGGCCTCGTGGTAATACCCGATACCGTGCTTCAAACACTCCACGAGACTCTTGTCACCGATGCGGTCAAGGTGCGGCTGCAAATCCGCCTCGCCTACGTTCAGGAACCGGTCGGCGTTGTTGTCAGCAGTGCAATGCAACAGTAGATCGTCTACGGTCAGGCGACATTGGCGTCGTGATGAAACGAACACAATAACTGGCTTCGTCGGAGCGTACTCCACGATTGCAAGGTATGCTGGCTTGGACATGGCGATCATCAAGGAAGGATAGTGAGGGATGGTAAAGCTTTGGAGGTGTATGTCCATGTCGAGAGGTCGAGAGCTGGATGATCATTAGCGATGAATACGTTACCCCCACCGACTGACTTACCTCGGCGAGAAGTTGAAAATGGCATGCGACGGAGCGCCTATCCACTCTCCGAGGTCTCGAGCATTCGCAAGCGATACGCCGCACGCCACAACACGCGTCTTTATCTCAGTTTGTGCAGAAACGTACCGAGTCCTCGAAATGATTACTTCGTATGTCGGACCCACTTCTCCGCCAATGAGTTGAACTTCATCGGCAATAAGGAGGGCAATCGTCTGCACGTTTTTCCTTTGACGCCATCTGCGCGACAAAACGTCCCACTGTCCAGAGTTAGTCGTCACGCAAGAAAGAAGAATACCCTAGGCACCCACTTGATTTGGCGTACACACAATAACATCGCCCTTCTCCAACAAGCGCAAGTCCGCGCTCGTCTCACCCGTCAAGCTCACAATCTCTTTCCCACCCTGTACACTGCCAAACTTGCGACGCCACTCCGCGACACGCTGATCAACTATCTCTTGATATGGCTCCACGCAAACCGCTCTCGAGTTGTCCCTCTTATTCCACAACTTGAGCAGGGCGAATTCGGCGCAGATAGTCTTGCCACTTCCTGTAGGAGCACCAACAAACACGTTCTCGTCAGAGGTATACAGCGCTTGGAACACTTGCGTTTGGATTTTGTTGAACGTCTGGATGGTGTGCGAGTAGATTGCCTCATATTCTTTGTTGTGTAGCGCAGAGAGAGGCAGAGGTTGCAACTCGAGGAGGGGCGTCGGAGGTGGAAACTTTTCTGGGAGAATGAGGTGCTTAAACGAGATGGGTAGTCTCGTCTCCGCGTGCAACCATCGATCCGATACCACTGAGATGTAGTAATTGGGAGGGACGGGCTCGAACATGGGGACGGTGATAGTGACATTGTGTTCATCTTCAGCGTACCGCTGACGAAGGACGAATGTATCATGGAAGAGGATGATCTCGCCATCGACGTCCTCAACGAGAATGAAGAACGTCTCAGCGCCACCATGAATCTTCTCATCCCAGCGGAAGTCGGGTACAATGGAAAGGTCAATACGCAAGAGGGAACGGGTGATAGGTTGTACTTGTGCTTGTAGCCTAGAAACTTCAGTTAAGATCGCGCTGAAAGCAACGAGAATGGACACCTACTGTAGTTTGGGGAAATTGTGGACGAGTCGGTGAACGAGGCGTCCGGCGTTAGGAATACCGATAAGTTCTCCAAGCTCTGGCGGATTCAGATCAAAATATCGGTACCATGGCTAGATTAAACAAACACTTGTATTAGCATTTCACTCCGCGACAAGCTACCCAGGTAGACGCACGAATTGTTTGCCCTCAGCCTTCCGAATTACTTCCTGAGGTACACCTTTGAACTGGCGAAGTGGTGTCATCGAACCCCACCTAATCACATCAGTCAAGCATAAAAAATTATAAAGTTGAGACACGCTCACATTCGTCGCTCTACCATCTTGCACAACGCAAGACACGCCCGGGCTGGCATAGCCCATCCTCGCTTAAGACAAATCTCAAACATGGCACGTAGTATGCGTCCAGCTGATTGCTGCACGAACACCATGTCCGCAACCAACGCAAATCCTAAACAGCATCGTAGTCGTGAATGACAGAACAGTAGAGAAACTCCAACAAGACGCACCTTCAAGCTTGAGCTGAGATATGTATGCCTGCAGGAGCACGTTGATTTTGGCAGCGGGCTCGTCGACGCTCTCCTTGACGGGGATAGGCACGCGTTCCAACAGTTTCGCGAGTTCGAGTTTCTCTTCTTGTCGTACCTTGAGATACTCTTGTAAGTCGATCTGACAAGATTTTTGTGGAATACTCACAGGCAACAACTTGAACTCGTTCGACAGTGCAAACACCCGGAACAACTCCAAAGTTGACATTGTCGGCCGCAGGTGTTGATTATAAGTTGCCATCGAGTTGTGGGTCACATAATAATGCGATGCGATACGACCGAGCTCTGTGCTCTGGAATCGACCGGAAGAGCGTTCATACTTGATAAGATGACACTTTTCAAGGAGAGCCGCGGCAGAATGCACAATATCGGCGCGTTTCTGAACCAGGCCGTCGTCGTCCTCCTGGTAGTCGACTCCCACACCGTACAATCCAGGGGACTTGAGCATGCGCACGTACCTAGCAAGCAGGTCAGAGATGGGAAAAGTGCGCGAGTAAAATGTAACGACTCACAGATAGGTGTACCCTAGCCATTGCACCGCTTCGTCACGATTCCTGACCGTCCCAAGCACGATCTCCGCGTTCAAATTATCTGCTAACTTGGACACGAACTGCGATTCGATAGGTAGTTGCTGGTTCATAAGCGAAAGATAATACTGGAGCTCCGAGTGGTTTGTGATGATGATGCCTTCACCATAGGTGTCATACTGTGGCCGTCCAGCGCGTCCTAGCATCTGGAGGACGTCCTGGGAAGACAACTCGACCCATCGACCCTTCTCAGGATTGTATATCTGTGTCCCTTTGATGATGACGGTGTGAGCGGGAAGGTTGACACCCCATGCGAGCGTTGCTGTGCAAACCAACACCTGGACGGAGCCATCCGCGAAAAGTTCCTCTACAAGGGTCCTATCTTCTCTCGACATACCCGCGTGATGGATTGCAAATCCAAAAGGAAGAAGGTCCCTCAAATTGCTATCCTTGACGTTCCCCACCTCCTCTTGCAGAATTTCCCGCGTAGCAGAGTCGGGTCGGACAAACTGGGTGATCGTCTCCTTTTCAATAGCCATGTCGCGTATGAACTTGGCTGTCTTGGCAGTTTCCTTGCGAGAGTGGACAAAGACAAGGGTTTGATTCTTCCCCGCTTGGTCAAGGAGTTTTTCGTAGCAGACTTCGTTCATGACCTGGAATCGTTTGATGGCTTTCTTCTCAGTGACACCGATGAATAGTTGTTGAAGTCCACATGGACGGTAGGAGGCATCAAAGTAGAAGAGTCCTTTCGACTCGTCTATGCGGAGGAAGGTAGCCACGTCCTGGTAATTGGGCAACGTTGCAGATAACCCTACAAGCCGAACGTAGTCGCCAGTCTGCTCCATCCTGCGAATGGCACGTGCGACAACGCTCTCCAGAACAGGACCGCGCTCGTCGTGCAAGAGGTGGATCTCATCGATGATCATAAGACGAACGAGATTTGTATAGCTCGTGTCTGTACTCTTGCGAGTGATAACGTCCCACTTTTCCGGCGTCGTGACAATGATTTGGGTCTCGGAAATTTGTTGCTTCGTCATTTGAGAATCACCAGTCAGCTCGCCGACTTTGATACCAAAAGCGGAGGTAAGACGGGAGGTGAAGTTGCCAACCATCTCTTGTACGAGGGCTTTCATGGGGGCGATATAGACTATCTTGAACTGGTCGAGCGCAAACTCGCCGGTCTCTTCATCCCTATACTTTGCCAGTTCGTTGAGAATAGTCAACATTGCGACGTTGGTCTAGTGCACGCTTATGAGAGATGGCTCTAGGCTATAATTGTTCTGCTCACCTTTCCAGCACCAGTGGGTGCACAAAGAAGTATCGGTTCATCTGTGCCAAACGCGACCGGGAATAATTTGCTCTGCACCCGATTGAGCCTTGGCACCGTGAACGCAGCCCGTGCCCACTCGGGTAACTTGGTGACAGGAACGAGCTCATCCTCACTTCCGGCATGCTTCTTCGGCGCGGGAACGTGAATTTCTTCGAAGCCTTTCCGAGAACGCTTGAAAGACCCGTCAGGAAGTTTGCATTTCTTGTTTGACATCAAATGCCCTCCCTGACTGAACGCCATACTCTCGAGGTCCACAGTTGCCTTTGGTTGGACCGTAGAACCGGGCGCGAGAGTCGCTGTCTTGGGCACCGCTGCCGCGGCCTCTTTGACGTCGACATCCATCGCGTCGTCGTGGGTCTTCTTAGCTTGCCGGTCTCCTGCCAGTTCCCTCAGAATCCACCCAACGCCCTTCTCCCGCATCGCCACCTCTATATCCACCCGTTCATCCGCATCGCTCCGCATCAACTTGGTGCACCATACGATGACGTCCCTGTTCTTTAAGAACTTCGTGATGACGTGGAAGCTCTGGTACTCAAACAGCTCCATCAATTGGTTTTCACAGTCGCGAAGACTCGACTCTGAACCAAGGATAGAGAGCACGGCGGCGGCTTTGTCTGCAGCTGTGACCGGGTCGGAGTAGACCTCAGATATTTGCCTCTGTACCCAGAAACCATCGATAGTGTGTGGAGAAACGACGTCCTTGTCTGCTTTGGCTTTTCCTGCTTGCGAAGCAGCGGAAGACCCACCAATAACGAGCTCTTCGGCGCCAGCATCTTCTTCTCTCTCGCCTACTTCCTTTGCGTCGTCCTCGTCTTCTTCTTCCTCGTCATCTGTCTCGTCCCGAATCTCGTAACCCTCCTCGTCATCTTCCTCTTGCTCTTCTTCATCGAAGACAACTGCAACACCGATTTCTTCGTCAATCTCCGCATCCTTGCGCTCCATGTCTGGGTCCACCACCATCTCGTCCTCGGCACCGTAGTCGGTTATCTTCTTCGACAAGGCGACAAGTTGAGAAAACGTGTCGTTGGAAATACTGCCCAGGATTTCCTCGAGCTCCTTTTTCTTGTCAAAGTCTTTCATATTCTCGTTTTTGAGGGTCTCTAGAACGGTGTCGGTGGCGCTACGAATGATATCCTGGGCTTGGTCGCCGAGGGTTTGGTGTACGGCCGACAACATAAATTCGTACACTTCCCGTGTCTCTGCAGTGCGAGGTCGGTATGTCAATCCCTCGACGTCCTGAGTTGCCTCGATAATGTCGGCAAAGCCAAAACCAGCCTCGGTACGACGCTTTGTGGATGCTGCCTTTTCGAGGGCGTCTTGTCTACCGGCGTCTCCCGCTTTTTTCTTCTTCTTTTCAATGTCTTTTGGGGCGGCTCGCTGGACGCGCGAGCCCATCTCCTTTGGGTCGATTCGACCTGCGAGGGAAGTTGGCGCACCATCCGGTTCCTTGTCGCGTCGTGGAAGTGCTGAGCGGTCGGCTGTGAGGACCAGGGAGGAGATTGCGCCATAGTTGTAGCCAGAGAGATCAGGTTTTCCAGCTGGTCGACCCGACATTTTGGTGAAGTGATATTACAGGGAGAGAAGGGGAGAAGAAAGTGAAGAGAGGAAGGATGGGTTGGAGGTTGGTCGTTCGACGCTGTCGTCGTTCGCTGTGGAAGACGAGGACAAGTCTTTTTGGACACGCGTACTAGTAGCTTACTCAGCACCTTCTGTTTCAAACAGTAGCAAACAAACTTCCACCCATACCAGCTATTGCAACCAGTATACGCATGTCCCTCCATGTGAAAGCGGGACCCTAGCTCGCGAAGAATACAACCTGGTTGCGATCAGTGCCACGGATGAGTAACTTGGCCATTGAATGCAATGCCACCACAGAGTACAAGGTAAAGCTTGGTGCATTTAGCACGGTAATAATACAGGCGTTTCAGCGGCAACCAATTGTTAGCGAATGCCATTATGCGGTACTACAGGCAAGTCATCCAACGGATCGCCAGAGCTTAACCCTGTTGTGCTACAGCAAATCCTGAGGCCGCACATACGAAACCAGCTGCAGGAAACCGTCAGACTCCCTTGTTCGCCCGCGTAACTGCGTGGGCGCCGAACGACATACATCGCTCCATACACCGCACGACGATAACCAGCAGATCGTCCACTTGCAATAGGCCTGAATTGATCACGAATGACTGGGCTCAAGACACCATGAGTTCTAGTGCAAGTTGCTTTGATAAATCTGACAGGAACGCTCAGGGAGCCAACTCAAATAAAGACGCTTGACTCGGTTACATATGCCATTGGAAAACCAACCCATTGATGTAATTTCTCTTCAGTCTCGAGCAAACCTGACTCTCCATACACCCTCTATGCGCTCCTGAACGATCAAAAAACACAAGTCAGAAATCATGTACCCATCTGGCCAACGAAGACATAGCTCACCAGATCAACTACCTTTTTCACACTCTCCCTCTCCCACAACGCCTTTTTATACCTCCTCAACCGATCAAACTTTGTTTCTGCCAACATCTCCCCCAGTTTCTTCGCCACCCCAGGCTTGAATCTCCCGAGATCCGTCCTGGCGGCAACTTCCATAGTTCCAAGGATAGGCGCGATCGCACAGTCCGCGTTCGTAAAGACCTTGCCCATAGCATACTCTCCTCCAGCTGCATCCGGATCAGGAAGTAACGCCTGGATTTTCTCCAGTCCTTCCACCATCCTCTCGAAAGCCCCGGGTACGTCTTTGGCAATGTCGAACATGGGGGCCTCTACGTGACGCGCGACGGCATCGATGAAGAACCGGACGCGAGCACGCGCAGTCGGGTCAGACACCGGCGGGAGGAGGCTCGCGTTGGGAAAGATATCCGCAAGGAACTCAAGGATGACAAACGACTCTGTGAGCTTAAACGACAGAGGAGACGGTTCTTCGGGTGGGACGTTGGGCCCTCCGTAGGTGAGAACAGGAATCTATGTGTATGACGTGAGCGCCAACATCCATCATGCGACATTGGTCGCTCACCTTTCCACTGAGCGGATTGACTTTGGCGAACCATGCTGGTTTGTTGTAAATGTTGAAGCCGTGTGGCGTGTATGACGCCCCGGCTTCTAGCAATGCGATTTCGACCTATGAACGGCGTGAATAGAGGCCCTTCTAGCACGACAAATCGATCATCATACCCTGTGGCAGAAAGGCGAGATCTTGTACCACGTGCGATCAGCGTTCGTGGCCTCAAAAAATGGTTCCAATACCTTACCTTAAGGACATCGTGATAGTAGGTGATTTGCTCCGGCATGTTGTCCAAGACTTGGAAGGTTGTTACGAGGGACGGTTAGTTAGCAAGTAACGACTTGAGAAGCAGAGGCCAATATACAGTATTTATAATCCCAAGCCCAAGGATGTCGAGTCAGTCGCCCCAGTATGCATCAGCATTCCAGTGCAAAAAGGTGTACGCGTCACGACCGTCGACCGGGTGTATGAGTAACCCACCTCAATGTGTGATCCGGATTGATAATGGATGCCGCAATCTGACTCATGCCACATTGATATTATCCCCACGCAGCGAGTGAATATGCATCGTGCATGGTTAGCCAGGGATTATGGCAGTGCTGGTAGGAAAGTTTGTGATGCTGCGGCGGATGCCAAGCCAACCATTTGAGAGTGTAGACCTGTGAATGAGGACCGGCTCCGTTTGAACGCTCAGTCTGCTACACGCTCGACAAGAAAATCGTCGAACTCCTCCACGACGATATCAAAGTGCAGAAACTACTGTTTGAATACCTGGTTTTCCAACGACAAACACCATGCGGTATACCCACGATACCACAGATTGTCCAATAGGACTTGTGGAGGCGTGGGTTTGTCGTGCATAATGTTTCCATGACAAGTTGGATCGTGCCAAAAGCCACGTAGCAAGTCACAATGCCTAAGAGACCTCAAAACGATGTTCAGCTAGTCTACCACAGAAAGATAAAAAAAGGTGTACTCATGTCCGAATGCCACGTCAAGAGGTGCGTAATGGCACGAGTCCTCCACTGTTAGTCGACAATGGGTCATACTTGGGTCTAACACGGTCGCTTGGAGGGGTGATTGTGGTGCAGTGCGCACTATAGAGCCTCAAATGAAGTACGAGCAGCTATAAGGAGCGCCCATTTGCTATACCCAAAATCCTTATTTCTTCCGTGTGTCAACTACGTGTATGTGGTAAGAACGACTTCAAAAAGTAAGAGAACATCAAGGTGGGAGAGAAAAAAGATGTGCACAACTGACAACACCCACAACGGCAAAACAACTCCGGAAACCACGTAAGAAAGCCCCGAGTCTTGCCGGCATCAGTCCATGCCGCTCGGATCCGCGTCGACGAGACTGTATTGTCTCATCAATGTACATTCCCCGCCATTCTCCAGGTCGATGTTGTACGCATAGAAATAACCCTCGGAAGATATTACCATCACTTGCGGGAGGGTGCTGCATACCGACAAGAAGCGCACCGAAGCGTAATCAAACCGTGAGTGACTGGCCAACGTCGAACGAGACCTAGCACAAAATGACACTCACCCGCTCAACCCAACGACGCACCGTGCGCCACTCGTCGGTAGCCTCAAAAATGCAAAATCACGTGCTGGCTCCCAAATTTCCGTGAGTGTGTTTGGTAGATACCCTCCCACGGACGACGAAATCGACTTGGTCAGATGCAACGACCGCCGCCGAAGGACGGAAGACATGGTGTTACTCTTCTTTCTCTCGTCCACGAATGAGTCGTAGTCGCCTGTTCGTCCATCTTCGGGGTCCCTACTGTCCACAGACTCCATCGGACTCGAGGGTCTGTCTTTCTTGTTGCCTGTACTATTCCCTGGATTTTGTCGAGGGCCAAGTTTGAATATATGGACAGTGTCGTGGGCAGAGCTGACAGCTAGCAAACTCCCCACAGCATTGAAGGACATGCTGTATATCCTGGCCTCTCGCGTGCCTCTTCGGAACTGCCACAATCGCTCCGCACCGGGAATACTCCACACACGTATGACGGTACCCTTGTCGGATGCTGTTGCGAGGAGGGTACCCGATGGGGAGATGGCGAGTGCAGAAAGCGGTGATTTGTGCGCGCGGATGATGTTCGTGAGTGTTAGGGTAGTCGTTGAAAACAGGAGGACGTCGCCAGTTGGGGGTTGCTGCAGTGAAGTGGGAGGAGACGTCGACGCAGCGGCCGAGGTTGAGGGTGATGGGATGGGTGAAGGGTATGCAAGGTACGAGTTCTCCGCATTGGGGGAGAGCGCACATATTGCTGAGCAAAGCAAGTGAGGGATATGTGTCGACACAAACAGAACTAGACATTTACCGTCGGGATTGGGTGCAGTTTCGATGACGTGTAAAAGACGCATGTTGGATATATCGTAAATGTAAATTTCGGTCTCGAGAACGATGACAAGCGTTTTACGGTTGAGCTTGACTGCAAGAATGGAGGAAGGGAAAAGAAGTTCACAAATCATTGATTGACGCTAGGAGGCGACGGTGTCACATGAGAACGGGTCTAAATCACCTGTACACGCATACCTTTGTGTTTACGATCTGCAATTTGCGTGGACTGGATTGAGGCTGATCGGCAGCGCCGACAAGGGCAATGAGCGAGGTACAGAAGAGCATCTCCACGATTCCGCGCGCGCCATCATCTGGGTATACCATTCGCCTTTAAATGCTGGTTACACGACGAAGCACCGGGGACGCACTCATAGTATAGACTCTTCCGAACGGATCGCAATTGGTGATGCTATAACCTTTACGAGTACCGACTGATATGCATCTAGAACATCATGAGCAAGCACAATGGCTGGGTGATACTCGAGACATACGAGTAATCCTGGTTGAAGTTTGCAAAGAGCATGTTGGGATTCGTTCTTTCCGCCATGGTTGTCGTCACGTCGGCAATGAAGCCAGTCATGCCAGTGAGCCAAGCTGGCAGGTCACGCGGTAATCCTCCGAAGGCGGACAAACACAAACAAACAGTCCTCGTTGTCAAGCTCCCACTGGCAGTACCGAGACCATCCTGATAGACACTGGACGATGTGGACGACATTCATAATCGAAGCTACTTGGTTGCGCGAGCAGGTCGGCCAAGGAAAGGTCTTATAATTAAGCCTGGTCCAACAAAGACAGTTCGAGTCCAATAATAGCCTTAGGATACTACCGTGTAAACCTGTATAGATATGATATCTTCGACTCCTCACGACGAGTAAGTACTGTTTGTGCTGCAAGTTTGCGGACCGTGATTCAAATATTCAGATATCGGCTGGGTGCGGGTGACCAAATACGTATTGTCTCGTGCGCTTTCCTTCTCTTTTCTTCATAGCGACCACCAACCATGTTCTCCGCCATCCGCCAAGTCGCTCGTACTTCACTCCCTCTGCGGGCTACGAGACCCTGTGCTCCGTCCGTTCACCGTTTCCCCGCCCACCGGACCATTGTCAGTGCGTACTGTTCAACGTCATATCCAAGTCATTTTGCAGTAACACATACTTTTTCACCAGCAAAAAAGTACACGGCAGACCATGAGTCTGTCGCCTTTGACGATCATACGGGCCTGGGTACCATCGCCATCACCGACTACGCTCAACAGAGTCTCGGAGACGTCGTTTTCGTCGACCTCCCTACCGTAGGGTTAAAAATTTACAAGGGAGGTGAGCCTTGTCGAAATATAACGTCATATACCCGAGGGAGTCAATGCGGCTGAAACAAAAATTAGAGACAATCGGTGCTGTGGAGAGTGTCAAGGCCGCCTCGGATATCGTCTAAGTGGATCCCTTTAATCCCAAGGTCAGGATACTAAGGGTTGTGCGTATAGTATGCACCTGTCTCTGGTGAGGTTGTCGAGGTAAACAAAAGACTCGACGATGAACCCGGCCTGGTGAACCGTTCTCCGGACGATCAAGGTAAGGAATCACCACCTGAAAAGTATCTGTATTTTTCTGAATTGCGAGAACTAGGCTGGCTCTGCAAAATTAAATTGACTGAGCCAAAGGAGGTATGACTTCTGAGTGGTCTTATCGGTGTCCTCTCCTGATAACGCTTGTGAAGATCGATGATCTGCTTACGTTGGAAGCATACGTCAAGACGTACGAACCGTGATGGACCCCCACCGCGCGACGAAACACGTGGCCTCAATTGCCATTAACCGTATCTTTATAGGCAACAGAGGCTGATTAGTGTTTGAGTTGTTCGTGGTGATCTAGAACGCAGATGGGTGGGTGTATTTAGATTACATAGAATGGTCTCGCAGGATTGTTATTCATTGACGGTCCGAATTACGGAAACAATGATATTTGTTGTCTCGTACGACACCTACCTTGTCAAGCTCTGATTCGTACGCATAGCAAGGCTTGCACGAATATTTCGCTTCAGACGACATCAGATCTGATTTTGCAATTTGGTTGTTGCCCACAGCTCCTCAGGCATCCACCCTAATCGCTCCCGTGCACATCGCGCAAACAACTTGTCTGATGCCACCGCGTACTTGCGCAACGTGTACTCGCCGTCGGCATACCCTCCCGCGCGTAGCGCAGCCCACGCTACGTTCCTCGCCAGTACCGACTGGCTTCGATACGGGACCGTATCCAATATGAGAAAGTAGGTCACTGGGAACGTCTTGAAGCGGAAGAACCATCCTTTGGACTGACGCTCCAATGCGGTAAGGTACCCCTCAAGCCCCATCGGCTTCTGCGTTCCATACAGCACGTCCATCACAGACAAAGCCACTTGCCAGGTCCCACCTGTCGATGGCGGAGATGGAGGAGACAGCGAAAACGGAGCCTCGAAATTTCGCGCGCGCATCGCAGGCAGTGCCTCGTTGTTTGACGGACCCGATCCGAACATCTCGACTTTGCGGGCAGGGTCTGTGTCGGAACGGAGGACAACCTGGAAGAGGTCTGGCCGTGCGCGAAGCTCGCGCAGAAACGCCTCGACGAACTCGTTTTGCTCGTGTCGCACTGCGCCGAACATGTACGCCCGCGCCTCGACCTCGGCCCAGACGATACAACCACGTTGCGTAGGTCTGCGAGTGGATGGTACAGGGCCACGCATGTGTGGAGGTCGATCTATGGATACCATGTCCGCGACGATTATGCCGGACTGGGAGAGGGGTTTCCGCGATAGGCCAGAATCATCGGCATCGAAGTGGGATGGACTTTGGCAGAAAGTCGGGTTTGGAACAAGACCAAGGGCTGCAAAGGACAGGAAACCAACCAGGTCTTCGAAGTTATTGCAAAGACGGACGAAGCGATTTTCAACATCAGCTGGTGGTTGAAGTACTTTGAGGAGTAACTATGTGTGAACAAAAGTCCAGAAGTTTTGGGTTCGAGTCCAACGTATTAAAGAATGAGTACATACCCACCAAGCTTCATTGGGCATTCTAGCTGTGTGCGATCGATTGAAAACCCAGCCTCCGAGTAACGGAAACCGGTCCCCTGAAACGAGTCAGTCGCTTATCTTAAGGGAAACAACTCATTGTCACTGACCTACACTGCCGATATTAGCAGCTGTGCCGTGTCGCGAGATAGCGAGCGCATCCAAAACTGCATCTTTGAACCATTTCAAAGGAAATTCCATAGGCCGCAAGAACAGGCGGAGAAATTTGGTGAGATCCTCCATCGAGAAATCATCACTGAGAATGAGATCTTTGAAGGATACTCTTCCCACCGACTTCATAAAGAGAGTTGGCTCATGGAAAATGATGCGCCGCGCGAACTGCTGATAGATGAAAAATTGTTTCTCCAGCATGGACTTTTCATGTTCCGACTCTGGCCTAGCATTGTTTTCGCCTTGGGAAATGTTGAGGAATGATTGAAAATCGATCAACATCTCCAAAACCTTGATTATCCTTTCCTTTTGGCTGTATATGAAATCGATCGGTACTTCGACGATAAGATTGTAGGTGAAGCATACTCTCGCAAGGACATGTCAATCAGATCTTCATCCCCAACGCCTGGGGAGATCGGCTCTGGCAGATCATTCGTCTTTGGGATTCGGAGAGTTGAGTCGCGGAAAGCCCGCGGATTACGAGCAGACTCCATCAGTTCCTCAGTGGTCTGCTTCGACTGTTTTTCCAACTCTACTTCAGCTTCTGAGAGTGTGCCATTGTTCGTAGCATGTAGGGCGCTCCCTGGTTGGTATAGCCCATAGGCCCTGCTTTGAAGTGCATCCAGTACATCGACCGCTCTCACCATTTCTCTCTCGAGCAGTTTTAGGCGACGCCTATGACCATCGTCCACTGAAAATATACTGACCAACGTCAACATATTGTCAACATTGCTGATTATCTATGCTTGCCTTTGAGGAAAAATCGTTTTTGGTGGATTTCTCGACCCGTCTTCTCCACTCGGATCGCCTCGAGATACTTGCGCACCCAGCGCGCTTTCTCGAGCGACGCATGCCAGTCCGTGTATCGACCAATGTGCTCTTTCGTTGGTAATTCGGCACCGTTCTTGACATCATCAACAACCTTGGACGCGTCCTTGTATTTCTTGTACAGGGTGCGGTACTGTCCGTGATGCACCTTGCAACGGTCCGGTTTAGGATATCCTTCGGTCGCCGTATGACCACATCGGGTCATCTCATCTTCCTCGAGGGTGAGACACTTGGTTGGGGAGGTGTTGGTGTGTGTCTTGGCGCCCGAGGTTGTGGCAGGTTGAGTCTCCTCCTTTGTGTTTCCTCCTCCGGCTTTTGCCTTTGCGGGCGCTTTGGTTTTGCGCTTATTTCCTGGTCCGGGCATGTGTTGAGGGCGGAATCACTGTAGTCGACTGGAAGGAATGATCGAGACAACGTGGAACGCCGAGGGCATGCCCGGGGGAATGGCCGTACAAGTAATTCGCAGAGACCTCGAGGACCCATGTACTTCTGTCCTTCCACGAGGGCAATTGAAACCTCGAATTGGGAATGTGAAGCCTGGGAGCGCTACGGAAGCCTTACTGACCCTTAGCCTTTGGTTGGCAACGTGTCAACGTCGTCTGACTGGCGTACCATCGCGTCCTCAGACTTCATCCTGAATGAAAAGCGCTGTACTAGAGCCTAGAGGCCCTCCCAAGTCGTTTCAGAGCCGGTGGTCTCTGCGAACAATACCGAAAGCGCAGTCTCCCATATTAGTTTGAATGGTTTGAGCTTTGGAGGATGGGGGATCTTGAAAATGTTGCCAAAACGCGTACTTGAGTGGCAGAGGCCGGTAACAAAACGTGACAGTAACCCCCACTTGAAATCGATGACGCTCCGACTCGTACATATGCCCTACCGTATTATGTAACACTGGTTTGCCTCCCTCCTTCCTCATCTCTATGTATACGTTTAACCTCACTTGAAACATGGACGTAAAGCAGCAATAACAATCACTCCGTGCACGGCGACAACACGGTCTGCTACCATCTCTTTGATGCTGTCGTCAACATGAATGATATATCTCATCCAACACTGTGGACTTGCTCTTTAACGAGATGCGTCTCTTCAAGCTTGGATCGACGTTGGCCTTCTTGACCATCGTGCCTCATCGTCTTGGCTGACCCATGACCCTCAACGAACAACCATTCTTGTTGCAGTTCAAACAGGACAGGGAAAACAGCTCGCGGATCGGCTCGCATGTCATGTTGGTCAGTATCATAAATGGTCTACTTTTCACTTCTTCATCAGCATTTCCACCGGGGCAGTGAGCATACCATCCAAGCCCACAAACAAGTCAAATACCAAAAGCTAACAGTAACATTTTCCTACAGCATCTTTCTGTTCAACCTCGTGAGCGTATTGGCCGCCTTGGGAAAGCTTCCGATGCAAGGATGGCTGGTGATAGCATTGGCCGTCTTGCAAAACGTGCCTGTGTATACGCTCACGCCTCGGTTCATCATAAGCATACGGGAATTGTATGCGCGTGATGAGGGTAGACGTGGGAGCGGGATCGACAGTGAGTTTGGCTTGTCATCTGGTCATGGCGCTGCCGGGACGGCGATGGTGTTTGCTGATGTCGAACGAAACGAGGAATCGGGGGGGGCACTTGAGAGGTACCGAGGGAGGTTGGGATGACTCTGTCAGTGTGAGTGGATATGAGTCAGTCCTTTGGACCCAGCGGTCGATGAATAAATGTTGGATAGGACGAACATATTGTGGTTGTCTCGCTCGTTCCTTCTTTATGATTCTCGTTCCCAGTCTACTGCTATTTGATTGTCTACTTTGTTATTTAATCGCAGTGCCCTGCCCCATACCCCTCCTGTCGTCCTGTACGTGGTCGACTTTCTATGCCCGACATTCAAATATTCACGCTCAACCTAGATCGATGCCCCCTAGCCGCTAGTGTATGGCATCAAGTGTCTGCATTTCATGTGTACCCGTAAGAACTCAATCCAAAGTACAAATAGTGACGATGACCCTCGGTTGGGTTATCTAATCTATCAGATCAGTGTCACTGTCAGGTCATCATAAAATTTATTTCTTGAATTCATTGCCCACTTAGCGTAGTAGTAATAACGCACGTTGCGGACCGCCGGGGTTCATCCTTCGCAGTGGGCTTTTTTTCAATATTCTGTTTTCCGTTGTCCACATCTGGCTAAAGTGCATCCATCGAGGTTAGTCGCTGTTTATCACGTTGGGTATGCAGCTCACTGGCACCTTTCGAGTCAGCAGTGCTGAGCGTAACCATCACGGATGATCAGAAGGAAATCCCGCTTTAGGCTTTCACCCAGACCCTTTAGCAGTACACCAGCTAATCTTCTTCAACAGGTTACAATCGACGAGTTGTGTGCAGTGACAATGAACCTTGCGTGAACATACCAAGCACCTGCTAATTGCTATTCTACGTACCACATGTATTAGGCATGTAGCTAAAACCACAACAAGAGGCTCGGGAGAAATAACGTGTCATAAAACATGAGTGGTCGTACTAATTCCACAAGTCGAGGAACCCTCGTCATAACCCCAACGAACCAAAAATACGCTATACTTCCAAAGTACAAAATTATAGATGCAACCAGCTTGGCCACAGGTTCGTCCCGTCTGGGTCCTAGGACAACGGGCTGACCGTGCCATGGGTACTATCCTTGGTGGGCCAGAAATGCTCTCGGATCAAAAGACTTGGGTCTTCGTTTGCCAGAAAGACCCACGCTTGGGAAATCTGCATGTTCCCCGTCACGGACGTACCGTTCCTGCGGAACGGGGAACGCAGCTACTGCAGGAGTCTCTGCGAGGCTCTCCACCGGCGTATAGGGTGCTGTCGACGTGGACTGCGACGTCACCGACGATACGATTGACGTCCGCTTTGACGAACGATGCGGTTTCTTTCGCATCGGTGCGGGAAGGTGCATCTCTGTATGTGGGTACGGGATGAACTGGTGGGTGACGTGGGTCGAAGCGTTCTGGATGTGAGAGGTATCCCCAGCGGAGAACGATGCAGAGGTGCGAGAGCGTGAATCTGAGCCCGATCCGCTCAGTGCTCCAGAGGGTTTCTTCTTCCGCGCGTACAGCTCGCCGCCCAGGTCCGCATCATCGACGTCACTTGAATGCGAGGCGTTGGACCCATCATGGCCCACATCCGGACCTGGACGATCTGGGATGACGTGGCCCGCCTGGTGGAAGGACAAAGACGTAGGGACCATCCCGCTCCCCTGGAATCCCTCAAACGTATCCACGTCTGGGTGGGGCGATGCACCAGTGAGCGACATGAGCGCCACGGCCCTCGCGCGTGCTTTTCGTTCTTGCCGACGTGCCCTCCTCTCTGCCTTTCGACGGGCCTCTTCTTCTGCCGCGAGCCGCTGACGCTCGCTCTCGCGCTCGGCAGCGAGCGCTGCATAGTGGTCCGGCGACGTGAGTCGCTCGATGGTACTTGCGTCGAGTGGGGCTGCGTCGGAATCGAGCGTGGACGATGAATTTGTGACTAGTGCCCTCGCTCGCCCACCACTCATACCATGTGGGTCATCCTCTCCGTCGTCAGAGAGATAGATGGGTGGGCGACCGAAAAGGGTGTATCCGAACAGCGTCATAGAAAACTTGGGCCGTCTGCGACGCCTCGCTCGACGATGGGCAGCGGCACCCAAGTTGGAGTGGAGCGAAATGCCATCCGAGTCCGAGTCACGAAGGAGGTGCTCGAGGTCGTTGGAGGATGAGGAGGGTCTAATAGCACTGGTAGTAGTAGAACACGGTTCCGAAATGAGGCTCGTGTTCGCTGCGTTTGGAGGCGAGCTCGAAGCAGACTCGGAGGGCGATGGGGTGAAACATGGGAGACATGAGGCGAACGCAGCACGGACATTATCGGTGTAGGAAAATTTGACCCCTGCCATCCTTTGGGATTCTTCCTGATGAGCAAGGAATAGTGGAGGTCGTAGTAGGACGTGACTGCTAGGACGAAGAAGCCAGAGGGGTATGTAGTGGAAGGCGAGAGGGGAGTGACCTGCGCTGCAGTAGGTACATGAGGCAGCGTCACACGTGGCTGTGCCACCTACAAATGATCGATCGATCAATATCCATGGCAGCGGTTGTTTCACGAGGAACGAGAAATGCACCTGATTCCCTGACTCTGCCAGTCCGGTGTTGCGGGCATCTGGCGCCAGCTGCGCGAAACACTGAAATACTGCTATAGGGCTCCCTGTTGCTCATGAGGATGCTTCAAATACATATCTAGCTGGCAGGTCGTGCAGGTCGACAGTCTCCTGCCCCGCCCGTCGTTTGTCCTGTGTTCAGGGTTATACCCTTGAGCGTTGACGACGTCGGTGCAATCTCTCAGGGAACCTCAGTGCACGCTGTATCCAACATCCGATCCAACTTGCGCTTGGGACCTCATCAGGGTCGGCGGTTTCAAACGCGTTTGAAGAGGCCCGCTCGGTCCTCCGCGGAACCAGTAAGTAAGTCACATGAAGGTATCGAGTCAATCCTGACTGACCTGGCGGTTAAAGAAAAGTTCGCTCGCAGACGCAGTGCCAAGTCCGCTGTGTACGTCCTCTGCTTTTTTTTTGGATAGCGTAAACAACTGCGACCCATCAAGAGCGCCCTCTGGGTCTGCGTCGTGACCTGCGTCATGTATGCGCTGGTCTACCACTGGTTCAGCTTCTCCATGATCTTGCTTGGTGCCATCTCTAACGGCTTGCCAAGCGTCATCGTCGGTGAAGGAAGGCTTGTCATCAAATTTGTGAGGTGACCAGCCTCCCGAGCTCATCTAGGCCATGGTATACTGATAGGAGAGGACGCGGTAGTGGTGATCAAGGAGATGAGCGGCACGTGAACGCCATCACACAAGGTCATTTCGTTCTCAAGACGGACTCGGAACAGCGCCACGCGAAGAATGGCGATGTACCAATGTACCACGCCATTGGTATATGCTCCCTTCTTCTCCTTGTTCGATTCATCCTCCAGCTTCTCCTCGTCCCCCAGGGAACACTCTTTGGCCGGATCATGTTCCTCGTCTTGCGGGGGTATAACCCCTACCTATCCTCGTTTGAGAAGCGAAGATACAGTGCGATAAGTTTTCGTCTGCCTGCTGCTCTTCCATGAGATCGAGCGCTCGGCCCCGGAAGAGGACCGCGTGCAGCGTCTCGAGATTCTCCAGTCGTATGTCCCAAACGACAAGGAGTTCAGCAGCAGTGGGGGGAAGATCGTTGAATGTCGATGACGCATCCGGCTTATTGCCCTACTTGGTGGAAAGCAGGGAAGACTGGGGGCTCTCAGAGTGGGACAGAGCACTCTTGAGACAGCTGCTTAACGATGCCCGGTGCTGCGGTATTTCAAGTCTAGCAACTTGATGTTATCTCGCAACCCTGATGACGGAGAGTTAGGCACACACCACGATCGCGATGAAGATGGGGTTCTTTCTATTAATCTCAAAGAAGTGTATACTAGACCGTTTTCACTAAGAGTGGGTACGCTCTCCTGCCAGTACTGAAGTCAAAGAACCTTCCACACCGCTTCTGTAAGTCGGCTCAGGTTAGGCGAGTCCGGGACTCATTAAAACCACTTCTGGCTACACGCCTGAAGTAAGCTGACATCTGGTGGACGCTAAAGTTGGTGTATGTCTACCTGATGTCAGCTTTTCCCGCAAGGGGCATTTTCCGTCAATCGCTCGTGCAAGCTATTAGGAAACATCACGAAATGCTTACTCAAGAATGTAATTTAATTACTACAAAATATATAATCTGACGGTCTACTGTATTGCTGACAAGCTGTCAAGATCCCGACGTCCGAGGAACGTTATGCGTCTTGCCCCGCGGTTGTTGGCTTGGTTGCTCGTCTTGTGTGGTGTATGACGTGTAGGAAATAATCAACTTTTCGTATACCACTGCACACAGCAAATGCCACAAGCAAGGTGATTCAGGAAGTACATTAAATTACTAATATATACAGTGTGTTGGAATGTAACAACTAAAATAATAATTGATTGGGCACGGGAAGACCGCCAGGCTGGTTTGAGGCATGCGAGAGCCGGTTGAGGTGTGCATGGACCAGTTTAAGTGCGCGTCACCCGGTTGAGGCACAGATGGGTGTTCAAGGTGCGGGCAAGCTGCATGACTCCACACGAGTGTGTCGTTCGAGGCCGGGGTGCATTGTTTGAGGCATGCATCTGCAAGTCACTTAGCCTCTGTACAGAACTGTACATGGCTGTCCAGGGATTACAGTATCACAGGAAGGTCCCCCCCTGTCCACTGCTGTCACAGTGCTGTCACAGTGCTGTCACAGTGCTGTACAGCACTGTTA
>JBBPNA010000138.1:0-64118 GCA_038090555.1 Boletus subcaerulescens | reverse complement strand
ACTGTTTGTGGTGCCAAGGGACACCTCTCTGCCACTGAAGGTGGCCAGACGGTCGATTATCAGAATGTCTCGTTCGACAACCTTGCTGACAGATATTACTATACCCCAGACAGTAAGCTTGTGCTTCACTCTATCGATATCTTCTGACGATGCGTCGAGTTAATGTGTACCATCTCATTGACTACAATGCATTCAATGATACATGTACGTCAAGTGCAGCTACTCCACGACGTTCTAACTTCCGTGAAAATGTCTGCACACGCGATGACGAATGCGTTATCAGGGGGACTGAATGTGATGAATGCGATGCGGCGCATATCATACCCAGGAGCAAAGGCCATGAGGTATGTTCATCTGATCACGGCGGGCCCTGGGCGATGCTTAACTTTTCCTTAGTACATTTCTTTTGTTGTTCGTGACCGCTCCAGTTTATACGAACGATTGCCATTCTCTCTTGAAGAAGACGTTGATATCAACTGCATCGAGAATGGAATACTTCTGGCCAAAAGCCTACATGCAAAGTTTGGCAAGGCTAGAATTGTATTCCTCAAGGTACGCCCAGAATCGGATATATATGTCTCTTCCACTTTCCAACGTGCGCCGTCTTCAGACTCCTAACTTCGCGATGATACCCGACGATGTTCCGCGGGTTGAACAAGGTTCTATTCCGGGTCACCGGACGACGTTACAGCACTTGGTGCTAACTGCAGAACGCAATCGTGTTCCACAATGTGACGTTCAAGCTGAATGGCGTGATGAAGTACACCCACCGCCCAGCATCCTGCTTGACTTCATGTACGGGGCTGCCGTCGTCAAGCACTGGAAGTGCGATCGCGACATGCTAGAGAGACGGTTTAAAGATACCTTTAAGCCAACCCTGGCTAAAATTCCAGAACGTTCCGCCCCCAAAGACGACGAACTCGAAGGTGAGCCAAATGATCCAAAGGATCCCACTGGGGAATTTCCGGGGGGCAAACAGAAAGGGAGAAAAACATTCTCGTCAGATGCGTCGGCAGGTTTGCTGGAGGCCATGGATGATGTCATCCTCCTGTCGATGTTGCTGAAGGGCACTACGCCTCAATCGATAGCTGCAGAACGGGAGAGACGGCATAAGGAGGAAGAATTACGTTCTCAAGAACAAAGTCGTGAGAAGGTACAACAGTGGCTGAACTTGAGTGCGACTGTGGGTGCTATTGTCAAATGCCTATTTCCTGAATGAGTGAACTGATCGTTCTGAGTCTTACAGCCTTTGAACAATGTTGAAAAGCATTGTTGACCCAGCCTCATGCATGCTCGTTGGCGGACACAAGCTCGAAGTTCAAGATGACATTCTAATCTGCAGCCAGTTCCATCAGGATTAATGCCCTCTTCCTTCTACGACCATCTTTTCCGTTATTGCCTTTGATGCCTCGTTTGCGAATGCAGCATCTACAACTCCAAATGACTGTTCAGCACGTGAGTACAGCAGCAGCTCGAATGCTTCGTCAAAGTCAGACATTGATTCCTCGTCCATCGCCTGAGTGTAGTCTCCGAGAATCCGCTTGAGAGGCAGGCACTGGAGTTTTACTTTTTCAGACATCCCTGTGGCAAGAATGCGTGCACTTTGTTGTATTTTGCGCAAGTTTGACCATATGACCCCATTTCTGGGCCACGAGCGTCTTCAACGCTACCACCGAGTGAATAGAACCAATGTCTACTTGAATGGGGGCTTTGGTAAAGTCTAGCTCGATGACCACCGGATTTAAGTAGACTCGTAACCAGCCGTCTAAAAGAGGATATTCGTTGGAGAACCTATCGACGGCTTGCCTTGCGCTCGCCTCTTTTAGAGGGACTGGTCACGAGTCTAGGATTTAAGTTCAACAACATGACGAGTGAATAGCACACAATGCGATGAAGAAAACAACATGAGACGAATCATTCACCCAACGCAAAAACAAGATCCAAATCCAAACATTTCAGTGGATACAGTGGACGAACCAATGTAACCTATGCATCATAGAATGTCCAAGACCTCCGCGTGGATATCCTTTGACCTGACCTGGCTTCTGGATATCTGAACGACAATCTCATTCTCTGCCGCGACCCTCTTGTATTCTCCACCTGGTTGCCGGAGCAGCAATAGGGTATTGAACGGCTGCCGGGCACGGACGATCATCTGCAACGCCAGTGTATGATGATCCAGTGGAGGAGCAGCTAAAACACCTAATGGTGGCGCTGCCCCGGATTCTTCATCCGTCCCTGCATCCTCGCCCATCTCTGGCTCTGAATCCGACACATCCATCCCGACTCCACCATGAGGATGAGGACCGGATCTGACTGATCCAAGGATGTACAAAGACAAGTCTCCGAGGCTCTGCCAGTGGGATGTTGTCTGCAGTCTTGAATTCCACCATACCGAGCCCGGACACCTTGGCATGATAACGACTCCCGTCGTTGTCTTGGTCCTTAACTGCAATAAACTTGACATGGAAGACGATGCATGGAAGCTGAAGGCGACGGTTTGCGAAACGTGCAGGCGGTAGACGAGCAAGCCGGTAATATATATTCAGGGCGTCATCTTTTGATAGTGCATTTGACAGCTGGGTCATGCGCAATTGGATGTTGCTTGCATCGAGGGTCGGTGACGTGTATGGAATCTGACTGTAGACTGCAAGGGTTGATGGGAGGCAAGAGTTGTATGACGACGGTCTCCCGGTCCACGCGAGGACGGTGACCTCGCCTAGGTGAGCCACGATACCTTCTAGAAGATGGCCCAGTGCATCTTCTCCTTCACCATATCGTGGGATGATGTCACTTTCAAAAAGATGCCGATGAGCGAATACGCAGCGTCTTCCTCAATAGTCGCAGTGCGCGTCGACGCCAAGCGCAGCTTCTTGCGCACTCCGAGAGAATCTGGATGAAAAGAGACCAGGGTTTCACTGGGAACACCTGTAGCATTAGCAAGTTCTTGGAGAATGACACCAGGTGTCTTGTGGTTATCAGAGACAACACCGCGGTAGAGCTTCCAGTCTCGATCATAGAAGAGAATACGCTTTGGCACAAGTGCTTCTTGGAGAGTCCAGGCGCGCGTCATCCATAGACTATCGAGAAGATCACCAAAGTCTGACGACACGTCTTCGAGGAAGACCAGTGTCGCGGCCGAGGCCTCGTACCATTTGTACATGGATCTAAGGGACCGATTAAGGATCGCATCGTCGGACTTGTCAATACAGTAGGTGTCGCTCCAAGCCCATCGATAACCGAGCTCAGTAACTTTGGCACAGAAGCTGCGTAACTTGTTGTTGATGGCCGTGTTCGGAAGGCGGTGAGTAGAATCCGAACTCATGACCACCTTGAACGACGGTTCATTCTTTTTCTCTTCTTCTTTCCCATTCCCCCAAACATGAGAAAACATGACGTATCCGAAATACTTGTTGATCGTCTCCCGGATGCGCTCTTTGTTTATTTCCCCTGTCATAGATGAAAATAGCTCCTTGAAGGCCGGATCTGTTCTGAATAGATCTAGTAGCGCTTGTCTGTCACAGAGGCGACCTGTTGTGACATCGATGAGGACCAGGGGGCCGTGGTTGATGATTTTTCGTATGGTATCCTCAATGGCCTTCTGCTTTTGGGACGTTGAGACATATTTATTGCGCAGTCCTGTAATGTAGCCTCCATATTAGGTGCCTGGTACATTTAGGGCAGTGGTACATACGACGAATCTTGGGATCCCCCGATTGTCCTATCATAGAAAGCATGCTTTCATATGTCTCAATGGCCTCGTCATATCGGCCCATGCCGTGCAGTGCAACGTGTTTGCGTTCGTAGGCATAGTGGCACGATGCGTCCGTTTGGATTGCCTGTACGACTGTCCTCAGGATTACTTGGCTCAGAGAGGGATAGTACTGTACCTCATTCGCATTTTTGAGAGCGTCCTCCCGAAGTTTCACCGCTGCTCGAGCCTCGCTCCGCTCGACGACAAGATCTATGAAACCCGTGGGACTGGGCGGTAGCGCGGCAGAGCCCTGCGCAGCGACGACGTGTTCTGCAGAGCTGTCAAACAATGCATCGCTTCTTTTCACAAGTGGCGGACGAGATCCAGTGGATGAATGAGATGCCAGTGGACGCAGCTAATAGTAGTCACGTCCGGAGGGAGGATATGAAACAGAACAATCAGACATTAGATGAACATGAACAAATGATCACATACATAGAGCTCGGGAAGGATTTCTTCGAGACTGTAAACTGAAATCCTGTTGCCATGCCCACATGCAAGTGACCTCTTGTTTGGAGACATTGTGATGCAGAGGATATCTGGGGCATGTTCAATGGCCAGACCGATCTGTCCGTGCGAGATCGCGTCCCAAAGCGAGACAGAGGACCCAGTGGAACATGCTATGAACCGCCCGTTGTTTACGATGGATGCGCGAGTGCAGCTGTTGCGGGTCAACCATTCTGAGCTCAACGACGTGGACGTATTGAAGCAAGTGATTTTCCCCTGCGATACAACGACGAGTTCTTGGCCATCGGAAGACCAAGCCAACGGAGTGGTTGGTGTGTGTAGGACCCGAACCGGAACAACCAATTTGTCTCCAGTGCGAGCATTGTATATGCGGACACATGTATTGTAAATCGCGGTGACGAGTCGGTCGCCGCAGGGGAGAATCTGAGAGCTACGACAGCACGGTCATGCTGAAGGGGAGGTATGAGTCGAATTCCAGTCGCGATACTAAAGATGCGAGCGGTGTTTGAATTTAGGTCCAATCTACCTGTCGTCCCAATCATGACTAACGTTGACATCTACCTGCCGATTCAAGTTGAATCCACCACCAGCTGGTTTCACGCCTTGTCCATCCCACGCAGAGATATCGAAAGACTCGCCAAACGCCCACTCAAGTGGCTTCGCTTTGCCACATTTACTGTTTGTGGTGCCAAGGGACACCTCTCTGCCACTGAAGGTGGCCAGACGGTCGATTATCAGAATGTCTCGTTCGACAACCTTGCTGACAGATATTACTATACCCCAGACAGTAAGCTTGTGCTTCGCTCTATCGATATCTTCTGACGATGCGTCGAGATAACGTGTACCATTTGGTTGACTACGAGGCATTTAATGATCAATGCACGACAACTGCAGCCACTCCACGATCTTATAACTTCCGTGAACGAGTTTGCACATGCGATGACAAATGCATTATCACGAGGTGTGATCGTGATTACTGCGATGCAACGCATATTATACCCAGGAGCAAAGGCAACAATGTATGTTCATCTGATCACGGCGGGCCCTGGGCGATGCTTAACTTTTCCTTAGTACATTTCTTCTGTTGTTCATGACCGCTCCAGTTTATACGAACAACTCCCAGCCTCTCCTGAAGAAGAAGTCAATATCAACTGCATCGAGAATGGAATACTTCTGAACAAATTCCTACATGCAAGGTTTGGCAAAGCTAACATTGTATTCCTCAGGGCAAGTAAGCCCAGAATCGGATACACTCAACACTTACCTCCAGTGTGTCGTTTTCAGACTCCTAACTTCGCGATGAAACCCGACGACGTTCCGCGGGTTGAGCAAGATTCTATGCCAGCTGATCGAACGACGTTACAGTATATGGTGGAACCACCAACCACGGAACGCAGTCCTGTTCTACAATGGGACGTTCAAGCTGATTGGCGTGATGAAAGACACCCCCCGCCCAGCATCCTGCTTGACTTCATGTACGGGGCTGTGGTCGTTCACCACTGGAAGTGCGCTCGTCTGCGGGAGATGCTAGAGGAACGGTTTAGAGATTTCTTCCAGCCAGTCATGGCTAAAATTCCAGAACCTTCCCCCCCCGAAGACGACGGATTCGAAGAGCAAGATGATGCAAAGGATCTCGATTATGATCCGAAGGGTAAACAGAAAGGGAAAGGGAAAGGGAAAGGGGAAGGGGAAAAAAGATTCTCGTCAGATGCGTCTCCAGGTTTGCTGCAGGCCATGGATGATGTCCTCCTCCTGGGGATGTTGTTGAAGGGCACTACGCCCCAATCGATAACTGCAGAACGTGAGAGACGGCGCGAGGAGGAAGAGTTACGTTCTCAAGAACAAAGTCGCGAGAAGGTACAACAGTGGCTGAACTTGAGTGGTCAGTCACAGGTAACGTTGTAGTGTGCATCTTCTGTTCTTTCATATACGTTGCAGACTTGCACCGACCCTGTGTCCAGAGATCCAATTGGCCAAAGTTGAATGGATTCGTCAGAACTGTCCTACCTAATTGACATTGGTATTCTCCGTTTTAATTCTTTGGATCGCATGTCATCCGCTGCTACATGCTAGATGAACTGTTACAATGTATGCAAGCGCACTCGGTCGGGTTGCGTTTAATGTGTAACAATTTCAGCCGCGTTCGTGTCTCGGAAGTGATGATGTGTGCATGATCAACAAGCTTTGCGTAGGTATATCTCCCAGACCAACTTTAACCTAGGATAGATTCGTCCGGCATCATATCAAGTCCGTAGATTATATTGTTCGTCATGGACATTGTATAACGTACATAATATAATAGCTAGAACCAGTCCCAAGCCAGGAAGGTTCCGCGCTACCTAGGAACGTGCGTCGAGCTGCCTCGAAATGTTCTCGAGCACTATACCTAGATTGCCTAGTACCCATTCTCTCCAATCCAATACCCGGAGCTCCAAAGCAAGCGTGTTTCTCCCATCCGCGCAGGCACCGTGCAGTATTTACCTGAGGTTGCAAGCGACGGGAGGACTTTATGAAACCTTGCTTCAGACCCAGCCACACTTCGAAGTTCGACCTCATTTCTCGTCATAAACAAGAAAAAACGCCTCAGTATGCCCGCACTCTGTGACTTGCCCACTTTGCTTCTTCTAATTCTCCGATTTCGATCCTTTTTACCTAAACGCCTCCTTCTGCCGCCAGTGCCCGACACGCATGGGTCTGGTTCAGTCTCTCCTCACGGCCTGCACACGATGTTGGGATGCCGGCGACACTCATATTGTCATCTCTCCGTCCGGAGGGTGGGCTCATGCCCATGCACGTCCCAAGATTCTGTTCTACGATAAACACAAGCCCTACTACGAGTTTACGAATTTCTCGCCTCACGAGGTGGTGTACGAAGGCAGATGCTATCCGACGAGCGAACATCTCTTTCAGGCGTTCAAGGTGTGTTTTTTTTTTTCGTGTTCTCTTGTCCATACAGATGAATGTCGTCTTATGTGGGGTGGAGAACTGGACGGGGACGGGGATGGGTTTGTTCGCTTCCATCGTGTGCTGACGCGACGTACGGGATTTGAACAGTTCCTCGACGGGCATCCACAAATTGCGGAGCGTATCAGGACGTGTGGTCCGAAACCGATTCGTGCTTTTGACGAGGCGCATCGACACAAGACGGCCGTGCGGTCGGATTGGTCGCAAGTCCACATCTCCAAGGTGTGTCCCTTTCCCATGCTTTCGTCTTGTCGTGCTTGACACGCTCCCCAACGGACGCACCCTCCGCAACCCACCTGTAGATGGAAACGGCGCTGAAACTCAAGTTTACTCAACATCGAGATTTGAAACAGATGCTCCTCGACACGGGCGACGCAGAACTCCTCGAGGTGTGCACATTCGTTCTCGGCGTTTCTACGCGCTGTCTCAAAAAGGGACTTCTTTTTCTTTTTCCTTTACAGGATTCACCACGGGACTGGTTCTGGGGAATCGGTGCGGACGGAACAGGGAACAACGAATTGGGCAAAATGCTTATGCGCTTGCGCGACGAACTTCGTACGTCTTGCATGCGTGTTCCTTTTTACATCTCGCAATGCCTCTGCGGCGTTGTGATACTCACAAGCGTGCACTGTTACTCTGACAGGAAACGAAGCCAACGGGGTTACACCCGCACCGCCGCCGGCTCCAGCGTCCAAGTCAACTTCTAAAACGACCTCGAATCATCGATCTCAGGGACGCGCAGGGACGAGCAAGCGTCAAGCACCACGTATACACGTATCAGGCAATGGCGGTTCGACACATGGCGTGTGTGGGGTAGGTCGTCCTGCACCTCGTGATACGGACGTTGTCGTCATTGTTACGCTCACCTTTCTGTATTGGGCAGTTTTGTCGTGCTAAACCGACCTACCCGCGCTCCAGGTATTGCAGCCGCGCTTGTGGAGATCACGCTGCGACGATGTGCAAGGTGTGTGGGTCTTGGTGCTGCTTCCACTCTTGCCCCATGACGTACTGACGTTTTCGTGTAGTATTGTCAAACGAACCCGAGGGCCAGGGGACAAGGTGCCTATTGCTCGCGGCCCTGCGCAGACAAAGCGCATGGCAAGTGAACTCACGGCGAACGCCTGCTATATCCGCTCCTTTCTCGCTCTTGATTTATGTGGATATTTTATGTGCTATTGGTTAGTTCAAGTTCCATCGACTGATTTTTACATGTATTCTCCATCGTATTTTATTGTACTTGACCTATTTTTTGGACCGAGCTCGGATTGAAGGACACAACATCATGACTTCAATACACCCCCGGAACGAATTTGTACGGGACCCTCTGGGCCCACGCCTCCCATTCTCCCTTGAACCGGGCCCGCAATGACCGCTCCTCGTCCCGCATTCTCCGTATGGCACCTACCGTGCCCAGCATGGTACACACGAGCGCCACGGTGCGCGTGCCAACACTCACTCCTACCTGACTTATCCCCTGACCTCCACCCGTCTTGAGCGCGTCGAGATGGAGCATGACGAGACCGGCCGTGCACAACACGAGCCCAGCGTACCCCGGATGCCGAACGTACGCGTACGGCCCGGTCGTGATGAGCGCGTGGGCGTGCCCGCGCCCGCTGCGCGCGACTCGCGGTACGCATGGGCCTTCGCCTCGGTTGGGGCAGGCGTAGAATTGGCCGAGAGCGTGGTAGGATGCGGAGCGGAGGTAAGCGCCGGTCAGGGCGAGGGCCGTGCCTGCGATGGTCACGAGCGGCAGGGGTGGGAGGGCGAGGGGTGTGGGTAGGTTCAGGGCCAGGGCTAGGCCTGGACTCCATAGTGTCGGGTGTTTAATCCAGGCGAGGAGTGTCTCTGTGGGAGGGATGGAGATGGGGGGAACGGTGGGGAGCGAAGTGGGTAGGTGAGGTGTGAGCACGACGAGCATGTCTGTGAGTGCCGAGGTCCAGAAGAGGCCCTAGTGAGTTCGAGTGTTGAGCGAGAGGAAACGAGAATGGGTATGGGTGAACGAACGCACCTTGGTAAGTATGGTGGTGATGATGCGGGCAGTGACGCAGACAGTGCGCTTATCTTCGGGCATGTCTGTATGAGGTGTTGAGGGCGGCGACATGGAGACATGGAAGGCGAGGGCGGCAGCGAGGGTGAGCGGCACGCGGACAAGGGACATGATCGTGCTAACGATAATTTGCACGCAGGTGGCAGCTTTATGTATGCGACCTGATCCAGGCACTACGGGCATGATTCAGAGCGCCGATGTGATATAAATAAATACCGACCTAGATGGGATCACGATGGATGGATGAGAAACCCGCCAACCCACCAAATGCAACCACCACACCCTCCCTCCCCCGAAGTAAAGGGTCAGGACCCTCAGTGTCTTGACATGTCCCACACTCCCGTACGCGCTCATATCTCCTTTTTCTCGCGTTGCCTTACTCATCTCTTCATCATCCAGGCTATCGCAAAGAGTTTCGGCGTTCATCCCCTCATCGTGAGCGAGAGCCACCTCGCAGCTCAAGATGACAGAGAGGATCTTGCCGTCGGTTCCAACGGTCTCTCATCCGGTCGTGATCAGAACATCACGGATGCATCTCCTCCCCGTGATCCCAACTTCTGGTTCTCTATCTTTGTCCACACTTCAGTCCCCGGCGTCCAATCCCCAGGGGTCTCAAAACTCACCATTTGGTTGCCGAAGGACCGCGAGATGGTCAACAAAGTCGTCGACGTTTACTTTACTCATCTCAACATCCACCGACCGGTATTTTTCCGCTCCGACTTTGAACGCCGGCTCAATGCACTCTACGATATGGAAAACATCAACCATGATCCAGGTTTTGTTTGTAGCATGTATATCATCCTCGCTCTTGGTACCTTGAGCGAACTCAATCACAAGGCCACCCTCGTCGACAACGGTCTCAAATCTCCCACAGATAGCCCAATTTCTACCAAGAAACTTCTTCTGGGTGAATGGCCAGAGCACTATGAATTCTTTGAGCGCGCCTTGGCCGTCAAACCTCATCTCCGTGTCACTATCACCAGTCTTCAGGCCCTCATACTGTTACAATGGTATCTGTACACAGAGGTCAGACCTACGCGTTAACCGAGTCTTGTAGCATCCTATACTGACAAGATTTACGCAGCAACAAGGTCGTTCTCTATGGCGTCTGGTCGGCACCCTCGTCCGTCTATCCATCGAGTTAGGCCTCCACCACGATCCCACGTCCCAGAATAATACTTTTATGGAAGAAGCACAGCTGCGAATTCGATTGTGGGGTATTGCAATCCTCCATGATCATGGGACGTCTATCCTCCTTGGCAGACCGCTTGCTATTGCTCCACCTGACTCGAACACACCTCACCCTTCTCGACCCCTCACCGCCCAGCCCCTGGATTTCTCCGAGCACTTTTTGCTATCCCATCCTGTTGCTGAAATTCAGGTTGACATTATCAACTCCCTTCCAACAAGGCTGCAGACGCCGTGATGCGACATGCAACCCGGATTATCAAAAGTCTAACCGAGTTCCGAAGACAGTTGCCAGAAAGTTACAAGTATTACTTTGGTGGGACTGAAGATTGGCCACTAGACAAGCGACTGGAACTAGTTCGTGGCATTACGGAGGATCAGGGGCTTACGCTACTCAAGATTGGGATAACAAAGATATTGCTGCTGAGAGCGCTGTTTAGACTGAAAGAGCTCGATTACGTGCGTCGTTCGAAGGCGCTTGTTGATGGTGAGTACCATCTCTCTCTTTTTTTTTTCTCTCTTCGAAAAACTCAAACTCGTCCAGCAATCGTCGCATCACACAACAACAACATCATTCACAATCAACTCATTCGGTATCCCGACGCTGCATTTTTTGTCTCTCTCATCCCACTCCATATCGCAGCCATGGTCATTCTGTATGGCCACATGTCACATTGTGATCGCTTGTCACGACAAGTGATGATTGAAGATGTATGCTGCCTCGATTCCGGTGGCGCTGGGAACGGAAAGATTTGAATGGTGGCCACCCTCTCATCTCCAAGCTCGCTGAAAAGGTTCTCAATGTTGACCTTCATTCCGTCAGCTCTCCCAAAGACCCTGTCTTACTTTCTGAACTTGACTGGGAGACCGAGACCGTCATTATAGGTTCTCCGTCAATGTCGCCTACACGCCAGGCAAACTTGCAACAACAACAAAAGATGCCTGCCTTGGCTCACCCACCATACCAGTCCGAAGCAAACATGAGTGGGACTGCGGTTTACGGGTCGCAGATGGCTTCTCAGAGCACCACGCCCGTAAACAGCCTCGGTGCGCAGATTTCGCCCGGGGTGATTAGGGATGAGCTCGCCGAGATTCCGACGGGCTTGTTCTACCCTTTCTACCCTGACAGTCAGATGGATCCCATAACAAATTCGCAAGCGTCTGGGGCGAACGATGACGGGAACGGGAGCGACGAAAATCACGGAGACTATACCCACCTGTTGGCAGCCGCTGCCGTCCAACCTGACGGGTCGAATGGGACCTATGGCTATCAGCCATCGCAAGACTCTTACATGCTGGAAGAAATCCAGCAAGTGCCTTAGCCAATGGCCATACGGGTGCGATATGGATGAACGTCGTGAGTGCTCCGCAGGCATTGTCTCGTCTTTGCTGATGCACTGGTGTGCGGTAACTCTTTCTCGTATTTGTAGAATCAGATGAGTATGCAGTATTGACAGAGACTAGATCGCTGTCTCTTTACTCCTTTTCGAGTTTCCTTGGTTTTGCCTATTTACGCGCTACTTTCGGTTCGAGTTTTTCTGATCTCCTTTTCGACCTCGCCTCGGACAGTCCCTGTACAATACGTTCTGCGACTGGCTCTTTGCTCTTCCTTGCTTCTCTTTATACATCGCCAACCTCGACCACTTTCCCATGTCAACGTCTTTCGTGTGCTATCTCTGCTTTCCTCATCGTTCTGTTCTTTGAATCAACTCGCAGTCCATAGCTTATGATCCGTTTAACGAGACTGTAATCACGTAGCCTGAAACATTTATTAGGAAGTCATTTGAGCCAAACAATACAGTGTCACATGCAACTGCGGGAAACAATGCGTGAAATATACACCATGAAACGCAGAGCTAAAACCACACCTCTATGGTGTCCTTGATGATATGAAAGAAAATACACACGGTCAGAGGATAAACACGTGACAAGGCATCGAGATAAATAGGGCAGTTGACGGAAGGCGTACTGAATCTCGAGGACGTGAACGCGTTCAGAGTGTAGTGCAAGGATGCAGGCGCGACACGCTGGTAAATCGGTGGCGGTCAGATCCGAGTTGGGGTGCAAGGGGACGTTCGGAACGGAGGGGGGACTTACTGAGCGACCGCGTATGTTTATGTTTTCGAGGACGGACAGTACCGAGTTGATCCCGTCGTCACCGAGAGTGAGGGATGGGTTGAGGTCGCTGATGGCTTCTGAAGGGAGGCGAATAGACGGACATCAGGCTATCAGGGAATGCATTGGTAGAGCGGTGCGGCAGTTGCGCTCACGAAGTAACGTGCGTCATTTCGAGGTTACCACCCAGAAAGTCGCTGACGGTACTGAGGAGCATGCCTTTGAGGGTTTCGTCTGCGTATCCGCAGGGAGGTGAACGTAGAAAATCGGGTCGCCGTTTGGGAGAGGGTTGTGAGAGCACGCCAGAAGCCACTTGAGCGGGCGAGTGGCGAGTCTTTTGATATCTCTGCGTGGGATAGAGAAGGCGCGAATCCATTCGGTGGTGGAATTGATGGACAGGTAGATGTCGACGCTAGTCATGATCGTCATGAGAAAGACAAATGCAAACTCGACATCATCCGTCCCGTCCTCGTGGGGCTCATGCTCGGCCACGACCAGCGCCGTAAGAAGTCTCGGACGAGGCGGTCCATCTTTCGCTGTTTGCAAGATATAGCAACCAGCATTATTGGCATGATGTGATGCGTGAACCTTTGCGCCAGAGCGGAGGCCTGAGTTGCGTAGGCCTGACCAAATGTACCAACCTTATATCGCGCGCCTCGGTCTCCCACCCGATTCTCTGAATCTTGTTACCCAAATCCCACAAGACGCCAGGATGGCACCTACACTGTCACGCTTGCACTTGCATCAATCCTTTCGTGCCTTGTATCATATGTATGCAGGCTTCTTGGAAATAGCAAAACGGCGGATGAAAACTTGGAGCCGTCCTTACTACGAGTTTCGCATACGCAGCTAGAGTCGAGTCCTTCCCATCTGGTGACCTCAACCAGATATGAGTGGTTTCGACGATTGCCCGTTCACTCATGTAGTCCGCAGAGTCGATGTCACCAAGTCCCTGAGGTGGGTTAAATCGGAAATAATCATCGCGACGCTTCCTGCAAAACGGTCATTCCCATGGAGTCGACAGAACGTTGTTATTACCACTTGGTAAAATGCAGTGCAACGTCGAGATGTGTATCCTCCGTATCGTTTGCTATGGCGATGAGTTGTTTCAAAATTCGTTCGAACTTATCATTGACACTCATGGTGTTTCCGAGCCTCTCTCGCAACATGGGTGCAGAGGGATGCAGCACGTATTTCACTCCCATTACGAAGGAGTGATGTCAGCCCCGTTCCAAGGCTAACTACCAAAAGTTCATGGGTCTCTAGTGACCATCGGAGCGACGCTTCTGCGAATGCTTCCATTGTAGGATTATTAAATTTGGACGCAGCAGCATCTTGAAATGCTTGTAAACCAATTTGCAGAGGTTCAAAATACACGGAAGCGGCAGAGGTCGCTCGTGCAGCTTGACAGATCGTCAGGTGTCGCCCGGTAGCGTACTATCTGTTCCCCCACGGGGGGTTGCGTATGATCTGATACAACAGGCCTCAGTACCGGCAGAGCCAATGTCGGTAGAAACGCGCTAGTTGATCAGTACTCGGTACTCCCCGAGAATTAACGGTCCGGAAGGTTACTCGCATCAGTGGTTCGATGTTTGAGAACATCGGGTTTGGACTTTGAATTATCATCGGAGTGGTCTGAGTTCCTGTGTATTTCTCCACTACTTCCCCCCCCCAAAGGTCTCGAAATCAGTAGATACTCTCGGACCCAACTCTTTATAAATGAAGACAGCAGTTGAGCAAGGATGGCCTAACCGACCGAGAAGGATGGCAATGATTCCTCCTGTGGATGTCCCAAGTACTGGTTTTGCATATTGTTTGATCCTACCAGCAGGTCTGGCCATGTGCATACTTCGTCATACTAGTGCCTGACTCCTTCGCCAGCGGAGCGACATCTAATCCGATCTGTCCCTGCAGAACTTTACAAACTCAGGTCAGAGCGTTTAAAGGGTACGGTGGACGAACCAACGTAACCTATGCATCATAGAACGTCCAAAACCTCCGCGTAGGTATCCTTTGAATTCTGGATATCTGAACGACAATCTCATTCTCCGCAGAGACCCGCTTGTATTCTCCACCTGGTTGCCACAGGAGCAATAGGGCGTTGAACGGCTACCGAACGCGGACGATCATCTGCAACGCCAGCGTACGGTGATCCAGCGGAGGAGGAGCAGGTACCGCCCCATCGATAACCGGGCTCAGTAACTTTGGCACAGAAGCTGCGTAACTTGTTGTTCATGACCGTATCAGGAAAACGATCAAGGGATTCCGAGGTCTCGACTGCCTTGAACGATGGTTCATTCTTCTTCCCCATTCCCCCAAACATGGGAGAACACAACGTATCCGAAGTACTCGTTGACCGTTTTTTGGATACGCTCTTCGTCTATTTCCCCTGTCATAGATGACACTAGCTTCTTGAAAGCCATATCTGCTTCTAGGACATTGAGACATATTTATTGCGCAGCCTTGTAATGTAGCTTGTATATAGGTGCCTGGTACATTTAGGGCAGTGGTACTTACGACGAATCTTGGGATCACCCGATTGTCTGATCATAGAGTGCATGTGTTCAAATGTCTCAATGGCCTCGTCGTATCGGCCGATGTCGTGCAGTGCAACGTGTTTGCTTTCGTAGGCATAGTGGCACGATGCGTCGATTTGGATTGCCTGTACGACTGTCCTCAAGATTACTTGGCTCAGAGAGGAATAGTGCCGTACCTTGTTCGCATTTTCGAGAGCGTCCTCTTGAAGTTTCACCGCTGCTCTAGCCTCGCTCCGCTCGACGACAAGATCTATGGAACCCGTAGGACTTGGGAGTAGCGCGGCAGAGCCCTGTGCAGCGACACCAACGTATTCTGTGGAGCTGTCAAATGATGCATCGCTTTGTTCCACAAGTGGCGGACGAGGTGAATGAAATGCCAGTGGACGCAGCTAGTCCAGAGGGAGGAAACAGAACAATCAGAGATTAGATGAACATGAACGATTGATCACATACATAGAGCTCGGGGAGGATTTCTTCGAGACTGTAAACTGAAATCCTGTTGTCATGCCCACATGCAAGTGACCTCTTGCTTGGAGACATTGTGATGCAGAGGACGTCTGAGGCATGTTTGATGGCCGAACCAATCTGCCCGTGCGAGATCGCGTCCCAAAGCGAGACAGAGGACCATGCGGAACACGCTATGAACCGCCCGTTGCGTACGATGGATGCACGAGTGCAGCTGTGGTGAATCAACCATTCTGAGCTCAACGACATGGCGTATTGAAGCAAGTGATTTTGCCCTGCGAAACAACGATCAATTTGTCTCCAGTGCGAGCATCGTATATGGGGACACACTTATCATACATACACCGCGGTGACAAGTCGGTCGCCGCAGGGGGAGAATCTGAGAGCTACGACAGCACGGTCGTGCTGAAGAGGAAGTATGAGTCGGATTCCGGTCGTGATACTAAAGACGCGAGCGGTCTTGTGACTCTTGTCGCATGGAAACATATTACGTAACCGAAATGTGGCGTGGTGGCGGTGCGGCGACTGCTAGGTCCAATCCCAATCATGGCTAGCGTTGACATCTATCTGCCCATTCAAGTTCAATCCACCACCGAATGGATTCACGCTCTCTCCATCCCACGTAGTGATAGCTACTCGTCTGCTCAAGTGGCTTCGCCTTGCCACATTTACTGTTTGTGGTGCCAAGGGACACCTCTCTACCACTGAAGGTGGCCAGACGGTCGACTATGAGAATGTCTCGTTCGAAAACCTTGCTGACAGATATTACTATAACCCCGACAGTAAGTTGTGCTTCGCTCTATCGATATCTTCTGACGATGCGTCGAGATAACGAGTACCATTTCGTCGACTACAAGGCATTTAATGATCATTGCACGTCAAGTGCAGCCACTCCACGATCTTATAACTTCCGTGAACGAGTTTGCACACGCGATGACAAATGCGTTATCACGAGGTGTGATCGTGATTACTGCGATGCAACGCATATTATACCCAGGAGCAAAGGCAACGATGTATGTTCATCTGCTCTCGGCGGGCCCTGGGCGATGCTTCACTTTTCCTTAGTACATTTCCTTTGTTGTTCATGACCGCTCCAGTTTATACGAAAAACTCCCATCCTCCCTGGAAGAAGGTGTTGATATCAACCGCACCGAGAATGGAATACTTCTGCGCGCCGACCTACATAAGGGGTTTGGCAAAGCTAACGTTGTATTCCTCAAGGCAAGTAAGCCCAGAATCGGATACACTCCTCCACAATTACCTCCAGCGTGTGCCGTTTTCAGACTCCTAACTTCGCGATGGTACCCGACGATGTTCCGCGGGTTGAGCAAAGTCCTATGCCAGATAACCGAACGACGTTACAATATATGGTGGAACCACCAACATCGGAACTCTATCCTGTTCTACAATCGGACGTTCAAGCTGATTGGCATGATGAAGTATCACCCCCGCCCAGCATCCTGCTTGACTTCATGTACAGGGCTGCGGTCGTTCACCACTGGAAGTGCGCTCGTCTGCGGGAGATGCCAGAGGAACGGTTTAGAGATTTCTTCCAGCCAGTCATGGCTGAAATTCCAGAACGCTCCCCCCCCGAAGACGACGGATTCGAAGAGCAAGATGATGCAAAGGATCTCGATTATGATCCGAAGGGTAAACAGAAAGGGAAAGGGGAAGGGGAAAAAAGATTCTCGCCAGATGCTTCTCCAGGTTTGCTGCAGGCCATGGATGATGTCCGCATCCTGGGGATGTTGTTGAAGGGGATTACGCCTCAATCGATAGCTGCAGAGCGGGAGAGACGGCGTGAGGAGGAAGAGTTACGTTCTCAAGAACAAAGTCGCGAGAAGGTGCAACAGTGGCTGAACTTGAGTGGTCAGTCACAGGTAACGTTGTAGTGTGCATCTTCTGTTCTTTCATATACGTCGCAGACTTGCACCGACCCTGTGTCCAGAGATCCAATTGGCCAAAGTTGAATGGATTCGCCAGAACTGTCATTGGTATTCTCCATTTTAATTCTTTGGATCGCATGTCGGCCGCGTTCGTGTCTCGGAAGTGATGATGTGTGCATGATCAACAAACTTTGCGTAGGTATCCCATACCAATAACCTAGGGTGTACAAACCTCGTGGGGAGGAGTTCCGGGTCCCTGAATGAGATCAGTCATAAGTGCGAGTGGATTCGTCCGGCATCATATCAAAAACGTTCGTGTACTCCGTAAATTATACTGATCGTCATAGACATTGTATAACGTACATAATATAATAGCAACGCCCTGGTGACTGCGTACTGCCACCATAACATCTCAACATTCGCGTGAACACCAGTAGAAAACACACAAGACGAACAACATGCCTAGGACAGGCCATGCGATAAACTGAGCACCTGGATCCGTTCCTCGCGAGTCGCACACAATATGATAAATGAGTGTCCCTCGGCCTTTCGCTTGGCCACAACTTCATGCAGTTGAATCGCGTACTCCGTTTGCAGCGCCGGCATGGACGCCACGATAATCTTCCACACATCTTCGTCGTGAAGCCAGTTCGAGTTTCTGACCAGCATGTCGAATACAGCGCTCGGTACATCGACCGCGAGCATCGGCACACCGTTCGTGATTGCGGCCCTTAGTTGCGTACCGCGTTCATAAGTTGAGTTGGAGATGATCAGACGGGACGTATCTGAGACGCAAGGCTCATGCACATACCTCTGTCGAGCAAGATATGTTTCACTTGCTTTCGTTGCTTCTTCACGTCGACAGGTAGTAGGAGTTGGACATCACTTCCTGACGCATCTTTACTTCCGAAACTGGTTGGAATGGTGCTAGGATAGCTCATCGTTCCCGAGGTGGACGAATCAATACGCTTCTGTTCAGCAATTTGTTGATGCAACCAATTCACGAGATCTTGTCGAGAGACTAGATATCACCGTCTCCGTAGAGGTGCAACGACTTTGATGGTGAATTCGGGTAGCCTAGCGGCGGCAGCCTTGGGAACAATCAAAAGCAGCCTGATTGGGGTGTAGACATCGACGTACTTTCCCTGCCTTTGGGGGGAGGGGGTTCAAAGAAATCTTGATCATAGATAGACTTAAGAGCAACCATTTCGAGTTGTTGCAGTTCTCGTGGTGATATGCTGTCGTGTACGCTGGCGATGAAGATAAACAGAGAAGTAACGCGCCGCTTGAGGCGTTCGAGGGTCCACTCGGACTTCAGTGGCTCAAGCGGACATGACTGTCACTCGAGAAATCGTCGTGATCGTTGTGAACTTCATCGATCTAAATAAAACACCGCCCGGCAAAACAGGCCGAAGTGACCGATTTGTGGAGAGAGACGATGAACACTACGCCCCTCGTATCACGTCGCCAATGCACGATGTCCATTTCATTGACCGAGTCATCGCTCAATACCTCAGTTATTCCAGGATTTATCCAAGTCGGTGTCGTGATGTTGAACTTAAATCCGGTGGAAGTAGACATTGGTTCGGTAGCGCTAAAGATGTGCCAAGTCAACAATCCTTTTCAACATTGTCCAATGGCTGTAAGGTTCGGAACGATCAGTCCCTTCACTCAGGAAGCAGGCATTTGATAATAGCACTCACGGTCGCACTCAAGTTCAACCACTGTTGTACCTTTTCACGACTTTGTGCTTGAGAACGTACCTCTTCCTCCTTACGCCGTCTCTCCCGCTCTGCAGCTATCGATTGAGGCGTAGTCCCCTTCAACAACATCCCCAGGAGGAGGACATCATCCATGGCCTGCAGCAAACCTGGAGACGCATCTGACGAGAATCTGTCGTCCTCAGGGGCGGAGCGTTCCGGAATTTTAGCCATGACTGGCTGGAAGAAATCTCTGAACCGTTCCTCTAGCATCTCCCGCAGACGAGCGCACTTCCAGTGGTGAACGACCGCAGCCCCGTACATGAAGTCAAGCAAGATGCTGGGCGGGGGGTGTCTTTCATCACGCCAATCAGCTTGAACGTCCCATTGTAGAACAGGACTGCGTTCCGTGGTTGGTGGTTCCACCATATACTGTAATGTCGTTCGATCATCTGGCATAGAATCTTGCTCAACCCGCGGAACATCATCGGGTTTCATCGCGAAGTTAGGAGTCTGAAAACGACACACTGGAGGTGAGTGTTGAGTGTATCCGATTCTGGGCTTACTTGCCTTGAGGAATACAATGTTACCTTTGCCAAACCTTGCATGTAGGACTTTGTCCAGAAGGATTCCATTCTCGATACAGTTGATATCAACACCTTCTTCCAGAGAGAATGGGAGTTGTTCGTATAAACTGGAGCGGTCACGAACAACAGAAGAAACGTACTAAGGAAAAGTTAAGCATCGCCCAGGGCCCGCCGAGATCAGATGAACATACATTGTTGCCTTTGCTCCTGGGTATAATATGCGTTGCATCGCAGTAATCACGATCACACCTCGTGATAATGCATTTGTCATCGCGTGTGCAAACTCGTTCACGGAAGTTATAAGATCGTGGAGTGGCTGCAGTTGTCGTGCATTGATCATTAAATGCCTTGTAGTCGACGAAATGGTACTCGTTATCTCGACGCATCGTCAGAAGATATCGATAGAGCGAAGCACAACTTACTGTCGGGGCTATAGTAATATCTGTCAGCAAGGCTTTCGAACGAGACATTCTCATAGTCGACCGTCTGGCCACCTTCAGTGGCAGAGAGGTGTCCCTTGGCACCACAAACAGTAAATGTGGCAAAGCGAAGCCACTTGAGCGGGCGAAGGGTGAGTCTTTCGATATCACTACGTGGGATGGAGAGAGCGTGAATCCATTCGGTGGTGGAATCAATAAACAGGTAGATGTCAACGCTAGCCATGATCGTCATGCGAAAGGGGTAATCGGACCCAAATGCAAACTCCGCTCTACGATAGTGGATCCGACGTCATCCGTCTGTCCCGTTCTCGTGGAGGGCTTGTGCCCGGCCGCGACCAGCGCCGTAAAACTCTCGGACGAGGCGGTCCATCTTTCGCTGTTTGCAAGATATAGCAGCCAGCGTTATTGGCATGATGTGGTCCATTAGGGAGAGCGTGGCGCCGCGGCACTGCTGGTGAACATCAGAGTGGTGAGCCATTGTGGAGAGTTGCGGCTTCGTATGATTGTCGTAGTATGCACCTGAGTTGCGTGGGTAAACGGCACTCTTGACCAGCCTGACCAAATGCACCAACTTTATTTCGTGCGCCTTAGTCTCCTACCCGAACCCCACAAGACGTCAGGATGGCACATCCACGGTTGCATTTGTGTCAATCCTTTCGTGCCTTGTGCATACAAGGCTTCCCGAAATCAGAGAAAACGGATGAAGACTTGGAGTCGTCCTTACGACGAATCTCTCATACGCAGCTAGAGTTGAGTCCTTCCCATCTGGTTACCTCAACCGGATATGAGTGGTTTCTATGACTGCCCGTTCGCTCACGTAGTCCGTAGAGTCGATGTCACCCAGTCCCTGAGGTGTGTTAAATCATCACGACGCATTTTGGTCAGAGAGTTTAAAGGGTACACTGAACGAACCAATATAACCTATGCATCACAGAACGTCCAAGGCCTCCGCGTAGATATCCTTTGATCTGACCTGACTTCTGGATATCTGAACGACAATCTCATTCTCTGCCGCGACCCGCTTGTATTCTCCACCTGGTTGCCGTAGGAGCAATAGGGCGTTGAACGGCTGCCGGACACTGACGATCATCTGCAACGCCAATGTACGGTGATCCAGCGGAGGAGGAGCGAAAACACCCGACGGTGGTGCTGCCTCGGGTCCTTCGTCTGTTTCTGCACCCTCGCCCACCTCTGGCTCCGAATCCGACGCATCTATCCCGACGCCACCATGAAGATGAGGGCCTCGGATCTGACTGATCCAAGGATGTACAAAGACGAGTCTCCGAGGCTCTGCCATTGGGACGTCGTCTGCAGTCTTGAATGCCACCCTACCGAGCCCGGACACCTTGGCGTGATAACGATTCCCGTCGGTGTCCTGGTCCTCGACTGCGATCGACTTGACATGGAAGACGATGCATGGAAGCTGAAGGCGACGGTTTGCGAAACGTGCAGGCGGTAGACGAGCGAGCCGGTAATATATATCCAATGCACCATCGTTTGATAGCGCATCCGACAGCTGAGTCATGCGCAATTGGATACTGCTTGCATCGAGGGTCGGTGGCGTGTATGGCGTCTGATTATAGACTGCAAGGGTGGATGGGAGGCAAGAGTTGTATGACGACGGTCTCCCGGTCCACGCGAGGACGGTGACCTCGCCTAGGTGAGCCACGATACCTTCTAGAAGATGGCCCAGTGCATCTTCTCCTTCACCACATCGAGGGATGATGTCGCTTTTAAAGATGCCGATGAACGAATACGCAACATCTTCCTCGACAGTCGCAGTGCGTGTCGATGCCAAGCGCAGCTTCTCACGCACCCCGAGAGAATCTGGATGAAAAGAGAGCAGGGTTTCACTGGAGACACCTGTGGTATTCGCAAGTTCTTGGAGAATGACACCGGGTGTCTTGTGGTTATCAGAGACAACGCCGTGGTAGAGCTTCCAGTCTCGATCATAGAAGAGAATACGCTTTGGTGCAAGTGCTTCTTGGAGAGTCCAGGCGCGCGTCATCCATAGACTATTGAGAAGATCGCCGAAGTCTGACGACACGTCTTCGAGAAAGACCAATGTCGCGGCCTCGGCCTCGTACCATTTGTACATGGATCTAAGGGACCGATCGAGGATCGCGTCGTCGGACTTGTCAATACAGCAGGTATCGCTCCAAGCCCATCGATAACCGAGCTCAGTAACTTTGGCACAGAAGCTGCGTAGCTTGTTGTTCATGGCCGTATCGGGAAGACGATAAATGGATTCCGAAGTCTTGACCGCCTTGAACGGATGGTTCATTCTTCTTTCCTATTTCCCCAAACATGAGAAAACATGACGTATCCGAAGTACTTGTTGACCGTTTTTTGGATACGCTCTTTGTCTATTTCCGCTGTCATAGATGACACTAGCTTCTTGAAAGCCACATCTGTTCTGAACAGATCTGGTAGCATTTGTCTGTCACAGAGGCGACCGGTTGTGACATCGATGAGGACCAGGGGGCCGTGGTTGATGGTTTTTCGTATGGTATCCCCAATGGCCCTCTGCTTCTGGGACGTTGAGACATATTTATCGCGCAATCCTGTAATGTAGCCTCCAATCAGGTGCCTGGTACATTTAGGGTAGTAGTGGTGCTTACGACGATCATTCGCATTTTCGAGAGCGTCCTCCCGAAGTTTCACCGCTGCTCGAGCCTCGCTCCGCTCGACGACAAGATCTATGAAACCCGTAGGACTGGGCGGTAGCGCGGCAGAGCCCTGCGCAGCGACAACGTGTTCTGCAGAGCTGTCAAACAATGCATCGCTTTTTTTCACAAGTGGCGGACGAGATGTAATGGATGAATGAGATGCCAGTGGACGCAGCTAGTCCAGAGGGAGGAAACAGAACATTCAGAGATTAGATGAACGTGAACGAATGATCACATACATAGAGCTCGGGGAGGAGTTCTTCGAGACTGTAAACCGAAATCCTGTTGCCATGTCCACATCCAAGGGACCTCTTGCTTGGAGACATTGCGATGCAGAGGACGTCTGAGGCATGTTTGATGGCCGAACCAATCTGCCCGTGCGAGATCGCGTCCCAAAGCGAGACAGAGGTCCCTGCGGAACATGCGATGGACCGCCCGTTGTGTACGATGGATGCACGAGTCCAGCTGTCGTGCGTCAACCATTCTGAGCTCAACGACGTGGACGTATTGAAGCAAGTAATTTTCCCCTGCGATACAACGAAGAGTTCTTGACCACCAGAAGACCAAGCCAACGGAGTGGTGGGCGTGTGTAGAACCCCGAACCGGAACAACGATCAATTTGTCTCCAGTGCGAGCATTGTATATGCGGACACACGCATCATACACCGCGGTGACGAGTCCATCGCCGCAGGGGAGAATCTGAGAGCTACGACAGCACGGTCATGCTGAAGGGGAGGTATGAGTCGAATTCCAGTCGCGATACTAAAGATGCCAGCGGTCTTGTCGCATGACCCGGAAGCAAATCGTGTCGAATCGCTTGAGATGTCCACCGCGTAAACGAAATGTTTATGTTCGACCACCTCCAGCACTTTGTCGTGGCTTGGTGTGTTCCAAACGATCGCCTTACGGCCGTCATCCCCAGAGACTAACCATCGTCCATCGTTGGAGACGACAAGGCTCTCGACGGATCCCCTCGCTTTCATCGTCGGTCCAATTTGCTTAGCATCCTCAGTTCTCCACCGACGAATCTCGCCACCCTCGTTTCCGCCAAAAATATACCCATCAGCTGTGAACGCGACTGCGGATATATTCCTTCGACTTGTATGTACTTTCTATCGCTTTGAAACCTAGGCGAGCTGTCAACGGGGTATCTTGGACTGGAGCAGCTCGTCGTCACCGTACCACTGGCACTCGTCGTTGCGCTGACATGGCCCATTCAACTTGCAGGCAGCTCTGTCAAAGAAGGAAAATGGATCCAAATTAAACGCGGTGGCGGAAGGAAAGTCTGACGTGCGCCGGAAGTTGCCGAGAAGAATGGCGCTTCGCCACGATGCACAGCTATCTTCTCTCGAGTGAACTTTCCACCAGCTCACCTCAAGTTACCCTTTCGATCGACGGTGGAGGTTTCAGGGGACTCGCATGTCTTCTCATCCTCGTGCACCCCATGGAGGAGGTCCGCGTCTCTGGTGAAAACGACGGGGACACCCTTCCCCCTGGGCAATGCCGCATCTTCGGTCTCATCTATGGCACCTCCACGGGAGCTCTGATCGCGATTCTTCTGGGCCTGTTCGGGTTGAGTTGCAAGGAAGCCATCGACGTTGACAAAGAAGTCGGAGCGACGACGTTCGGCTGTGAAACAGACTCTGGAGAGCTCATGGTGGGGGGGCAGCTATCAGTCGTCCATGACAGCACGAAGGTGACATCCTTGATACTATCACGCAGTGAGCTTGGCAACCACAAAATACGACGGACGTTCGTCACCGTCGTGTCGACAATTGCCAGTGGATCTGCGGGCGTTGACGCATATCGCATTCGCTCCTATCCACGCCCGTTACGCAATGTTAACCTGGCCACAAGTGGATGATAATGCGCCGTTCCGCTATATCTGTCGCCACTGAATATTCAGGTCGGCCATGCAACGCTCACATTTCAAGACGCAGGGTATTCTGGATTCAACAACCCAGCCAAGGTTGCTTTAGATGAGGCCGAAAAAATGTTCAGTCCGGGCGATAATAGACAGGTCGACGATGAGTACCATCGATAGGTTGGCGCTACAAATCCTCGCGAACGTGGGGGAGCTTGGGAGTATCGTGCAAGACGCACCCCAGGGCAAGACGAATAGCTAAACAACTCCTCGAGGTTGCAAACGACCATGACGCTATGCTCACTTTTTACAGGGGTCAACGACACAGCTATTATCGCTTCAATCGACATTGAGCTGACGGATCACAGACAAGAAACCACGATCTCGGATACAACTTATGCTTGGTTGAAATCGCCAGATGGAGAATTCGCTATATCGAGACTATGAAGGTGAAGGTCTTGCTTGTCGTGACCTCCATGCTAACGCCCTTCGAACCACAGAATCGCTAGCACCGCAAACTAAAGCAAGCAACCCAGTAACGCCCGACTTGATGGCATTGAAGATGCTAGAGTGACTCAGACCTATAGCACACCGTTGGCAGACTGTCAGCGAGTAGGGCACCCAGCGTCTGTGAGCTTCATAGGAATGGAATCGGCTAAAAGTGGCAAGCTTTCTGTCGTCTGCAGGGTATCCACCTGCTGCACTCATCCTTGGAGTTTGTATGCCGGGATTGTCCACTGTACTATGTTGAGAACGTGTTTGTCAGGTAGCGAGGTGGAGCAGAAGCTGGCATGAGGAAATGCATTGTGTTCCAACCCGGAGCTCCACAGCAAGCGTGTCCCTCGCGTAGACACCGTGTGTTTACAGTTGGCAGGTAGTACTCGGCTGCTTAGTTTACGCAACATGATGAGTTGAAGCAGATGCTCCTCGATACGGGCAACGCAGAGCTCCTCGAGGTGCGTGCCTGGCTGTATATATGCGCTTGGCTCAACGTGGGGGATTGGGACTGGTTCTGGGGAATCGGTGCGGACGGCACATGCACAGGGAGCAACGAATTAGGCAAGGCACTCATGCGTTTGCGCGACGCACTTTGTACGTCTTGCATGCGTGTTTCTTTTTTCCGTCTCGCGATGCTCACCAGCGTGTGATGCTCTGACAGGAAACGAGGCCGACGGGGTGACACCCGCACCGCCGCCAGCGCCAGCTTCCAAGTCGACTTCTAAAACGACCTCGCATCATCGGTCTCAGGGACGTACAGGGACGAGCAAGCGTCAAGCACCGCATATACATGTGTCGGGCGATGGCAGTTCGACGCATGGCGTGTGTAGGGTAGGTCGTCGTGCACGGATGTTGTCGTCATGGGTCACCTTGTGGTGTTGGGCAGTTTTGTCGTGCTAAACCGACGTATCCACGGTCCAAGTATTGTAGCCGCGCTTGTGCAGACCAAGCTGCGACGATGTGCAAGGTGTGTGGGTCTCGGTGGACGTGAATGGGACACTGACGTTTTCGTTGCTCGCGGACCTGTGCAGACAAGGCGCATGGCAAGTAAACCCCCGGCGAACACCTGCTATACCCGCTGTTTTCTCGCTCCTGATTTATGTAGATATCTTATGTGCCATTGGTTCCAGCGACTGATTTGTTACATGTATTCTCCGTCGTATTTTATTGTACTTGACCCATTTTTTGGATGGCATGACTTCAATATACCCCTGGAAGGATTTTATACGGGACCCTCTTGGCCCACCCCTCCCATTCTCTCTTGAACCGCGCCCTCAACGACCGCTCCTCGTCCCGTATTCTTCGTATAGCACCTACTGTGCCCAGAATGGTACAGACGAGCGCCACCATGCGCGTGCCAACGCTCACACCTACCCCCTCACCGTCACACAAAGCAACCCCACCCGTCTTGAGCGCGTCGAGATGGAACAGGACGAGACCAGCCGTGCACAGCACAAGCCCAGCGTACCCCGGATGCCGGACGTATGCATACGGCCCGGTCGTGATGAGCGCATGGGCATGCCCGCGCCCGACGCGCGCTACGCACGGGCCTTGGCCTCGGTTGGGGCAGGCGTAGAACTGGCCGAGAGCGTGGTAGGACGACGCGCGGAGGTACGCGCCGGCCAGGGCGAGGGCCGTGCCTGCGATGGTCACGAGCGGCAGGGGCGTGGGTAGGTGCAGTGCCAGGGGTAGGCCTGGATTCCAGAGCGTCGGGTGAGCCAGGCGAGGAGCGTCTCCGTGGGGGGGATGGAGAGGGGGGGAACGGGGGGGTGGGTAAGTGGGGCGTGAGCACGACGAACGTGTCTGTGAGCGCCGAGGTCCAGAAGAGGCCCTGGTGGTCAAACGTTGAGTGTTGGTCGAGGGAAGGCGTGTGGACGTACCTTGGTCAGTATGGGGGTGATGATACGGGCGGTGCGCTTGTCTGCTGTATGAGGTGTCGAGGGGGGCGACATGGAGACATGGAAGGCGAGGGCAGCAGCGATGGTGAGCGGTACGCGGACGAGGGACATGACGGTGCTAACGAGGGGGTGATACGGGCACGACGGGCATGATTAGTCGTATAAATAGCAGGTCGGGCTTATGACTGGTCACTGATGGCAACGACGACGATTCCGCTTGGCCGTCAAACCTCGTCTCCGCGTCATTAGCCTTCAGGCACTCATATGCATACTGTTGCAATGGTATCCGTACACAGAGGTCACCCTGCGACAAGCTCGTTCTCTATGGCGTCTGCTCGGCACCCTCGTCCGTCTATCGAGTTGGGCCTCCACTACTGGCAACTTGCATCTTCTCTGAGCGTCGATGCGACCGCCTGCATTACAAACGCGAAGACCTATTCAGACAAAGTCAGGGCCAACCCGTGCAGAAGTGGGAACGTGTAGATCGGAAGCACTATTGCCAATTGCATTCCTATTTCCGCGCAAGCTCAGATTACTGCTTACGCTGTCGCAGGCCGGGGACTCGGAAGTGTGGTCGTGAAGTACTACCTGCCACGCACGACGCATTTTTCAAGTCGAGTGAATCGACAGCAGGTGGACACGAGGTGAGACCAAATCCGTGTTGATAAGAGCACACGTGTGCACGCACCAACCAAACAAAGTACACTGTTGCCTTGGCCTTGTATTTTTCCCGTGGTCCGTGGACGAGGTCGAACAATGAGTGAGTACAGATTGCAAGATGGATCAATGCTCATACGTTTTCTCAGAAAATGCAAAAATCGAGATTGACGGGCGTGCTCTTGCACGCTCCCTCGCTTTCTTGGGGGATAGCAACTACCTCCTGAGCGGTAGTGACGAACAAATGATTCGTCAGTGGCGCGTCCATGATGGAGTAGAGGTAGGAGAAGGGATGAAGACGAGCAGCGCTATCATAGCGATGGATCTTTCAAGTGATGGCAAGTGGATCGTCAGCAGCGGGGAGCGGGTGGCCAACGTGTGGAGCACGACGTCTCGTCGAGTTGTCGTCACGGTGAGCGAGCACTCGAGCTGGGTGGATACAGTTCATGTCTCCCCCGACTCGACAAAATTCGCGACAGGATCAAACGACAAGAAGGTGTTCATCTGGGACATTTTGACCGGGGAACGACTCGTCGGTCCACTCAAGCACGAGGATCGAGTCGGGGCGGTAAGATTCTCTCCAGATGGAGATCGAATCGCGACTAGCACTACGTTTGCAATGTTGCGAATCTACGATGCACACAACGGCGAGCTACTCAGAACCGTTCCAGTCTCAGTTCCTTCGTATCCAAGCAAACTCATTACATGGTCCAGTCCCTGGAGTATATTCGCCCTGGTATCTCAGAACACACTGATGCACATCGATGTAAGCATCGGACAGACTTTCTCCAGCTGGACAGTTCCAGGCGAGCCAGTCAAGTTCGAGAACATGGTCCTTGGGTCGATCGCCTCATCCACCAACGGCAGATTTGTCGTCTCTTCCTTTGGCCAATGTATCTCACTTTGGGATACTACAACATCTGCTCGGATCAGCTCTGACATCCGGCACTCGACGAATGTATGGTCAATTGCGCTGTCTTCAGACGACAAATACCTGGCAATCAGCGACGCAAACAAGAAAATCACCCTACGTAATCTCAGCGATATCATCTCCAGCTACTATCTGGTTGGCCAAAGAGTTGTTCAACAACCCGAGAATAGGAGCGAGGAGGACCTTCAGCCACAAATTGAAGCACTCCGTGGCAAACTTCGTGCACTGGAACTGCGCGTTGGTATGTTCCTTGGCGTTTTCCGCTTTGCGTCTGACTGAACGTCAACTTAGGCGAGTTGGGTGGAACAGCCCCACTGTCCAGCAATGCCCTCACAGGCGGTTCTGCGCAAGCCGAGATCTCCGAAGTGGCTAGTCGTGTAGAGCAGCAGCAGCCACGTCCTCTAGGCATCTGCGATGGGTCTTACCGCATCAAAAGCAACACTACTGGTCTGTACCTCACGTGCTCACAAAACACGCTGGGCACGGTTGTCGTACAAGAATTGGATGAACCCAATGTGTCTCAAAGAGTCCGTCGTTTCCAGCCAGTCTGATCAACATGTCAACAACTGATCTTGACAGTGGACGATTTCTTTCGCTGCCGATGGAGCGTATCATATAGCGGGTTATAAGGGCGGTTCGGACTTACCGTTGAGTATTGGGAGCGCCGATGCTCTTGTCTGTGGACCCGGTGGTGGGCATGCCACTTGGACCATTGAACCCAGGGGAGATGCATACGTGTCAGTATTCATACCCCCTCGTAGCCTGTATCATCCGCTTACTCACCAAGGCAGGATCGGAAATGCTGAAGGAGCAACGGCCATCCATCTTCAAAAACATCATCGACGAGTAAGCTAGCTCACATTCAGGTCGTGTGTGTTCTCGGCTAAAGGTTCCCAAACACACAGGTTTCGGTTTCGGTTCGCAACGTAGGCGTCCTTGATCAACTTGTATGTGTGGTGGCATTGACGAGCCTCGGTGAACACAGAACTCTCAAGATCAGCGTTGGGTGCTGGAACGCGTTATGGATTGAGTCGTTCGATAGATGTACATACTACTTGGCGTGAGAGACTTGAGACTATATAATGTGCTCCTTCCAATCGGATCTTGTCCATGGTCACGATGAAGGTACCCATTCGCATCCAACGCACCCTCCTCCGTGGTCCTCTCCTCCGCACCCACTTCCACACCGCACACGCCGTCCTCGCAGCTCGCAAAGTCCTCCACACATTCAAGCTTGCCGACATTGGCGAAGGTATCACAGAATGTGAAGTCATCAAGTGGTCCGTGGTCATTCCCACATCCCCATTCCGCACCCTTTGCTGCGGCTGACCCTCGGCCTTGTACAGGTCCGTCAAGCCACAGTCGCTTGTGCAGAGTTTTGATGCGCTGTGTGAAGTACAGAGCGACAAGGCGAGCGTGGAAATTACCTCGCCGTACGACGGGGTCGTGAAACAGCTCCTAGTGCAAGAAGGCGAGATTGCCAAAGTCGGCGCGGGACTGTGTCTCATAGAGGTCGAGCAGGACGACGAGCATGGTGTCGATCAAGGGACAACCTCAGAGGCATCGACGACCCCCACGCCTGGTTCAGAGCGGACGCAAGATCCGGCCGTGTCATCGGTGGAGACGGAGAGAGGTGCAGGAGCGGGAGCGGGAGCGGTGGAGGTGAGCGTGTCACGCAGAGGAAACAAACATCCCCTTGATCCGACGAATATGGCGTCGACGTCGTTTACGTCGTCGACATCGGACCATGCGCTCGCTACTCCCTCAATACGTCACTTTGCGCGTCAGCAGGGCGTTGATATTGCCGCCCTCGCACCGGGAAGTGGACGAGACGGACGTGTCGAGAAGAAGGATGTCGAGGCGTTCATTGCCAGAGGACGCGTCGTTCCTGGCAGTGGAGTACAGGCGGAATCAGTTTCTCGGGAAGAGGACAAGGATATCGTGGTTGAGTTGGGCAGGACGCGATTTGGAATGTGGAAAGCAATGACACAGGTGCGCCGTCCGTGGTCGTCTCCCTTCTTGCATAGCTGACTATATGCTGCTTAGAGTCTCGGGATACCCATGTTCGGGTACGTGTTTTCAACGAAGGAGGGAAGATGGACTAACTTCTAATACAGATACGCTACCTCGCTGGATCTCACGCGCTTCCATGGTATGCTACCAACATTGAATGAAAACATTCCAGCCCATTACCTACCGTCATCGTCGACCCTGGAACGCTCGCGTACCTCACAGATCGTCAACCCATCCGCGCTCTACCCAGCGCCAACCCATCCATCCATCCCAGACGGCGCTACGTTTACCAAACTGACCTATCTCCCATTCCTCCTCAAAACGCTCGCAAACGCTATGATGGAATGGCCTCTTCTCCGCGCGTCCATCACGCCAACCACGGACCCAAACGCTGACAAGAAGCCAACACTCACCATTCGTCCCACGGCTGATATCGCACTTGCGCTGTCCACCCCAACGGGACTCTACACGCCAACGATCGGTGCTGCACAGACGCTCTCGATGCACGGACTCGCTTCACGAGTGGCTCACCTCGCCCACCTCGGACGCCAAGTCCCATGTGGACTGACGCCGCGCGAGATGCCGCGACGGGGTGGGACGATCAGTGTGAGCAACATCGGAGCAATCGGAAAAGGAGAGTACGCGAGTCCGGTCCTCGTCCCTGGGGGCGGAGTTGCGATCGTCGCTATTGGACGAGCTCGTTGGGTGTGGGATGTGAGTGATGGAGTGTGGGATGCCGACTCGGAGTGTGGGGAGCGACGGCTCAAGGTGGACGTGAGCTGGAGCGCGGACCATCGGGTCGTCGAGGGGGCCGAGTTGGCTGCGTTTGTGGAGACGTGGCGGGGCTGGGTAGAGAAACCGGAGAGGGTGATCGCAGAGGGAGTCTGAGCACATCAGACGCATGTATCGCAAAGTCATACACTCAATCTAGCATGTGTCCGCATGTGGACCGATAACCCGACAAAGTACCTCTCTGAGAGAACCATCGACGTCGAGTATATATAGGTGCGACCTTTTTCGTATTCCCTCCTCCCATGTTGACCTCGGCCGGGAAAATGATACAAGGTAAGTTACAATTACATTGGTAGACAAAACAAACATCATGCTATCGATGATAATTTACGGTGCGGTATAGGTAGGCTAACAGGTAAGTGAACATACAGTGTGATATGCCAATCGCTTCCATCCGTCTCTACACGCATCACTCCCTTATCTCCACCGCCCCCGGAGGTATCTGGACCTTGACGTTGACCTGCCGTTGAAATGCCCTCAGTATCGCCATGTCTGTTTCCTCCACGGCATCACTACGTATCCACTCGTACGCCTTGTGCGTCAACTCCTTCGCTCTGAAGCTGGCCTCCGTATGGAACTGGACTTCGAACACTAACCTCGACGTGGGCTCTCTCCACCGCGCATTGATGCCTTTGTACTGGTCGTTGGTCCACGTGTTGTGTAAATCGACGGGGATCAACCCCCGATCCCTGAGCCTCTCCATATCCTTCCAGACGCCTTCGACATACTCGGTCTCCTGGTATTGGAGCGTGAACCGCACTGCATCGGGTATCGCAGCCAGCACTTGAGTGGCGGTGCTACCGGGTACCCATCGTAGCTGATCGGCAACTTTGTGTTTGAGCCGGTTCGCGTCCTTGAAACGTTGGTCGAAGCCGACAAGCCTGCGTCCTTGTTCCTCGGCCTCGACGCTGCGCAGAAGCGGAACAATCATCCTTTCCCCGATCTCCCGAATAAACATGTGCGCTCGATCTACCTCCTTGTTCTGCGCAGCATCTAATCTTGGGGTGCGCTCTCGCCACCTGACACTATCGTGGGATAGGTACGATGATGTCACGCTCTCAAGGTGGATGTCTTTGTGGTACATAGCGTTCACGAGGAAGCGGCATAGAGCGATAAAGGCGGCTATGAATGTCGCACTGACAGAGGCAGCATGATGACGATGAATTCGAAAAGGCAAAGGGCCATCCATGACTTTATATGGGTGCATCTGCAAAGAAACTGCGTCCACACCACGCCTTTGAAGATGCGATATCCAGAGGAAAGACTCACCAGCCTCGACAGTATGGTATCTCAGGTATAGGGTGAAGCTGGGGAAGCGAGGGGAGCTTACCAGTTACGTCCTACTATTTCATGATGGTCGACGTGTGGCGCGTGCATCACCCGCCCTTGTTCGGGTCCGGGCTTACATGATATCTTTACGGACGAACGGGAACTTTAGGCCCATGTTCAAGCGCAAGGTCGATTTTGTAACCGAGTCCGTAATTGTTTCTGCAGCCAACATCAGTTATGCTGTGTTCGTGCTTCTGTCTCGGGATACATTGCGCCGACCTACGTTGTGTACAGGCGAAAGCAAGGGTACAATGATCTCTCTTTGCGAATGCAAAAGTCCGAAGCCAAAGTGGTTCGATCGTCGTGTTTGCCTCTGCGATGTGGGGATCAACGAGCAAGAAAGCATCCGATCACTCACTCAACTCGGTAAGCTCTTGTACCCGCAGCCGGAGACATCGTGTTTGCCGCATTCCGTCACTGTATGTGCCCTAACTTGTATACAACAGATGATGTCACTCAATTTTGCATCCTGCATGCCTCGGCGGCGGGTTCCAACCTTGTTCTCGCTGTTCAAGCATTCATGGGCTAAAGGGGGGTCAACTTCATCCCGGCGATTGGTGGTGAAACGAAATACACAATCTGGCGATCTAAGGGGATAGGCGAAAGGTAACGACTGCGGCAAGATCTGAGCTGGTCGTCGTATGACTGATAGACGTAAACTGTCGCTTCTCTCGTGACCAAACGTCCCTTTTGGTCATGGCCTTAACAGGCCTCGGAATCTTTCGATGACCAAAATTTTCTGTAGTCTCGAGGAAGCGGAACGGAAGGTGTCGAGACTACCGTTTCTGCACATCACCCGTTTCTTCCTCGCCTGTCCGCCAAACGAGGCTCAGATTCCTCAAGAAGTAACCCACTGTTGTACACAAGGTCGTCAAACATCATAGCTCGAGGAATCGGATAGATAACATCTTGGTGGCGCCGTCGCTCTCTCTCTGCCACCTCCCGACTGCATCTTGCGCTTGTATTGCACGGCTCAATCCGTACCAGGTTCCAGGAGCCCAAGCTGACTTAGGCTATTCTATGTTCGGTAAGACATCAGTAGAGATACGTGATCTAATCAACAGCACTTACATTGCGAGGGAGAACGATGACCTGCGTGCAATCGGGAATGAAGGTATAGATCGCCAGTGTTGCTTTTTATGCGGTAAATTCCATCTGGAATGTGCGGTGGAGTCATCGGTGCTCGAGGACGGTCGAGGCGCGACTCTGGTGCGTCAAGTGTCCCTCTGGGAGCTTCGATTTGCGACTCCAGGTCAGCATCTTCGTTCCCAATCTGTGGTGATCCAGCAGCATTGACACCAACGCGATGGGACGCGGGAATGGTATGATTGAGGTTGTATAGGGTGGTGATACCACCCCAGCCAGCGACTGCGACACGGCTGTCGTCCGGCGAAAGTGCGATCGAATACAGATATAGCGTTTGCGGGTGATCAAAGACAGGTGCAAACTGCGCACGCGTGCACGTGTCCCAAAACGTCAGAGAATGACCGACGAAGCAAGCGATGAATCGGCCGTTGGCGAATAAGGCGACGGATCCATAATTGTCCGTCTGTGGCTGGCCCGGAAGAGTCCATTCGGCGAGGGAGGTGCTCGTGTCGACGGCGATGTGCTTGAGGATGTTTCTCGAGCAAAAAGCGAAGATATGCTGGGTGCTTGACCGGCAAGCGCGTATGGAAAATGTCACATGGTTAGTGGTTGGTGCTCGTAATCTTTGCATCCCGTCCTCTTGCTCCGGATTGGTCAGTCGTGAGTACTCGGCGAGGCATATACATCTATGTCGTATCGAGTCGAAAATGCTGCTGTGCTGCGAATGAACAAGCTGAGTAAAAGAGAGAGAAGGGTGTGCGTATGCTGTCAAGAAGTCGAGATCTAACACGGTGGCATCATCAAGAGAAATCCTCTGCTTGCTGTCGGAGCTGACTCGAACATTCGTCATCATCAAGGTTACTTATCGTCTCCTCCACGGATATAGTTAATCGTGCCCTTCAAAACACGATAGTCGTCCTCCTTGGTGATACCCACACTGGACATGGAACGTCCCTCCTCGAGCTGCGGATGTAACCGCACAGGTGGATATCGCGCCTCGCCAACCTTGCCACCCCAGTCGAAATCCAACAGCATGACCTCGTCCTTGACGACCATGATGTTTGGTGGTCGCAAATCGCCGTGCACGAACTCATTCTCGTGCATATTGCCAACTATACTTTGCAAGGTGGTGATCCACTTGACTTGGAGGGCAGGATCGGAAGTGGGTGCGAGCATTTCTCCGTTGACGTACTCCATCGCGACGGCGGTGATGCCTCCTGCGAGTCTTTCATAGGCATACAGCTTGGGAGCATGACCGAGACGAGCGCAAAATGCGTGCAGCTCGGGCGAATAAGATCGTGTAAGCTTGACGACGAGATCACCACTAGAAGACGAGGCCAAGTAGACGTGCCGCTTGACGTCTTTAGCTATGAACTCCTTCATTTGAAACTCGATGTACTGGGAAGAACTGCTATCGCCGGTGGGCGCGGGAGATAAGGAGTCGCGATATCGTCGCAGTCTGTTGAGCTGGGGGAGCATGGGTCGCTCGATAGAAGCTGGGACACCGGGACCGTCAGAGATCCGCTTTGCCTCTTCGTCGATACATTCAAGAAGGACGATTGCAGCCTTGAACGCAGCGTACAACTGGTAGCGATCACTGCCGCCACACTCGATAGGAAGACACCAAAGACCAGTCGTCAGAGATACATAAACGGGTGAGAGAACATATGCCAGAGCGAAAAATGTGACGGTGGGACCTGATGGAGTCAATAGGCAGAGTCAAAGGATGTTTAAATTAAAACATACCAATAATGGTCATGCCAAGTGTCGGCAATCTCGACCCATTAACCGCCGCTGGTTTCGCATCGCAAAGGCCATCAACTAGAAGTTTGTAACAGGCAACCAGCTCGGCTATCGCGATGGCTTTAGTGGGTCCCTCGTTCTTCAATTCGACCAGGATGCAAGGGATATCACGGTAGCAAGAGAGGCCATCAATTCTTGGTGAGCCAACGCAAGCGCGAGAACCGCCCGGTTGAGGAATCTCAGCTGGTACAATCGCCCGACGAGAGTCCTTCTGTGGAAATATCTTATTCAGAATCGCCAATGTCTCCGTGCGTCTTTCTAGTTCGTCAACGTAAATTCGAGACATGGCGGTTACAAATTCATCAATGTGGATGCGGAGGGTGCCCGAATCAGGTTTGAAATGGGTTGCTGACGCAGCTCGCCAAATTTCAAGGAATCTTCCGAAGCCGCCGAAGAGGACTTCAATGGGCGGGAGAGCCTCTTCCGGGAAATCACCGGTGTAACCAGTGGGTTGACGGTAGTCAAAAAGGCGCTCCCTGCTTTGGCATTGAACGGAGCGATAGTAAGAGTCACCAATCGAGGATGGGGCCACAGCAGTAAATTTCTGGCGTTTGGTACATTCTGCAGCATTTTCCAGAGAAAGTTCATGCTTTCGTTCTGCAATTCCAAGATTAGGGGACATCATTTTAAGCGCGAATATGCTCACTTGGATGAACTGCTTCCACTGTGACACATGGAAACTTGGAGAAGGGTATGTCGCTGAACGCTGAGAATAGCTCGGAAAAGCTGTGAAGCGGTTGGTCCTTTGATGTGGTGTCGAGTAGTTCCTCGCGCTTGATGTAAGGAGTCTTGTAAAATGCAAAATCAACTTCTCCCTTCAAAGTCGGGTCCACCTCCTTGATTACAGGTAGAAAAGAAGCCACGCTCTGATTTTCCTTCGCATCGACTGGCAAGAAATCTTGTATTTTGGGAATCCAAAAGTTCACGGTCAAAGGGACGCCTGTCGATAGAGAGTATTAACCGCGTTGCACTCCAGTCACAATCGATCCATACCAAGATCCACGAGCACAAGGTGGAGGCGATCCCGCTGAGGGCACAGTCCGAAAATGTCTTGCATTGTCAGGTGAATGGCCAACGGCGGACCAAGGTTGGATATGGAGACCGCCCCGAGGGTGACATTGATGGCGTGCTCCTCAGGGGCCCTGTAAAGGTCTGCGAGGGATGTGGGAGACTCGCTCTTTGAGTCTCGCAAGATGAGCTTCGTGCAACCATCGACAGTTGCATCGGGCGGTACTTCGATAAGGGCAGGTTTGAGATTACCATATCTGAGGTAGTAATAGGACAAGGTGAGGTCGGACGACATGACAGCTGCTTTCAAAATGTTGCGTTCCCTCCCTGTTCCATGTTTACGTGACAAACAGAACCATCCCTAATCCGGTTAGAGCTCAGTGCATCCATCCCCTCGATTGATATCGGGTTACTGGAATCAGTGCGCGTACAGTGCGACGAACCATAGAATGATGGGTGCTGTGCATCGTACACCGGTCAACCTAGGAAGAAAACGAAAGCTAAATTCACTAGATCTAGCCTTTACTTTACCTGGCGGCTCGAGGATCGCTCACGACACAACCAGTGTCTCGAGGGCTGCATCGAACGCACTCCTGGCATCTCCAAGACTGTGGTGCCCAAACCCATTTTCGGAGGGGTTCACAGATTGAATGTGCATCCCCAGGAAGCACTAAATGCCTAATAAGCTTCTATTATGGATTCCGCGTCTACGTTCGTGGGGTGACATGATATTTTGAGGTCAGAAAACGCAACGCACAAATTACTTATAGGCTGAACGAACGCCTGCACGGAATGAAATGGAAATGGACCGCGATCATGACCCCGGAATCCCTCTGCTGCCAGGACCCCGAAACCATAGTAGCCAAACTCCCAAACCTGTAGAACGGTCATACATACAAGTGATGCACCCAAGATGCTTCGATTACTACTTTCCACTCTGTTGCACTCTACCCTGATTCAGACTCGACTGGATTTGTATCCCCTTGCCTCTGAGAAGTTTATTCATCAAATCAAAGCACTGCTTGGGATTGGCGGTTACCTACCTACCGAGTTGGTCTATTACTCCAATCCCCACCCTCGTCCTCAACGTCACGGGAAAATGAACGAAGCGAGAAATGGTCCAGCGACTAGCCACAAGGTGTGCTTTCTCGGCCGGACTCTGCGAGATACATATGACTATGAAGAAACACTTATTGCTCATTCAGTTTGTCGAGAAAAGATTGCGAACGAGTGTCGCAGCTGGTCTTACACGAATCCATTTCGGTTTTTACGTTGGTATGGCACAGTCACCTCGAGTTGAGAGCCACGAATAACCCGGTATCAGGAAATTACTTCGGAAGTTGATGATTACCCTGAAACTCTTTCATACGCCTCGGTGAGTAGGTTGCAGTATACATGTGGGGTTGAACGCTCAAGCAGTTGCAACGTTCACTTTCATCCCAGCACGGGGATGTTGCATCCTTGTGCTCGCTCCCACCAGTTAATGCGGCACGGTCCAGGCGCGACAACTTGATTCATTAGAGTCGACCATCCCATATTGTGTAAGTTAATGATGCGCTTAACGATCATCATCGTAATGTGTATATCTACCTACTCAACCACAGAATTCCTAGGCGAGGATGCAACGAACCACCGTCCTGGCGATCACTTTATCGTACTACCGAAGGCACTGTGAAAAATTGAACATTGAACATTCATTGCAGAATTCGAGTATGCACTAGGGTACAATATTGCCCAAACGTTCGGTGATCCTTCTGCCTACCCACTCGCAGTTCTAATCTGGGATATCATCTAGCATTTGCACGAGGAAATGGTAATGCTTGCCTACTTAGGACCGACCACCGCAAACCCATCGGCGTTAACGAGCCCCGAAATGGACGCAAGGGTTTGCTTGCATAGGAACAAGTGCCATCAGAAGCGAGATCACCGGACCGCTCGAAGCAGCGCAGTCGCCGGGAAATAAAAGGTTGGGGATCCTCGTCCACTGAGCCTCGACCAACTTACATATCTCAGTTCACGAAAACGATTTCCGTTTTCAGATTTTTGTGCTGTAATAACACACGCACGAGCCCACCAGGTTCTTCGTGCGACTGGCTCGCATCAAAGTAATCAGGCGGATCTCCCAAGCAATGGTCACTGATGGCTGTAGTCGATCTCTCAAAGTAAGTTGGCATTCGAAATGATAAACATTCCTAAATCTAATGTCACCCTGTTCATCCAAAGGCACGGAAATCGAGGAATGATGAGACATCTCAAGGCATTTCCTAGACGATCTCTGGCCGATCAAAGGAACTCGGGTAGTACATGATACATCTCTTAGCTTCTTCTTCCCCCGTTCTCTGTGCGCGATCTGTACAGTTAGGAATTTCCATTGGCTGCGTTAAAGGAAGAGGAAAGCGCTTAGTACGCAACACATCAACGCAGTACACTATGTTTGTTGCAAGCTTAATCTCGCTGCAGTACTAACTCTGTCCACTTCTGATATCCGACGCAGTATAAATTTGCCAGTTATGGCAAACCAATTGTCTCTAACACGTTCATCGAAGACCCTCTCCATCAAGTCTCCGAATTCCACGTGGCACAACACCACCTGCCGCAGGTGGTCGAAACAATGATGGGCGATCGTAACCGCCGTAGGTATCATCGTGATCAATCGATGACCTCTGGACTGATAAGCAATGAAAATGATGCAAAAACACCATGGTGAACACCTTATGGTCTGGGCCGATACGATTACGACCAGCATGGGAGCAATGGGGTCAGACACATTGAACTGGAATTGGCCGGTCTCATGGGAAGTCATGGCAACTGGATCCTTGGAGACGTCGGGAGGAAGTTCAACCGGGTAATCATTACGGGCTGCCGGGTTCAGGACTCCAGGATTCGTTGCGGTTGAGACCATGCTTTTTTGGTGCATTCCTCACACAAGATCCCTCAGGCTTCTTGTCTCACCAGTGGTTCGGGAACATCTAGTGCTTCCGGGAGTAGGCCACACGTATGCATCAGAGGAGGTCCAACTCCGAGAAGCCCGACCAATGACTGTTACATGGCGACTGGCGCCATGATGGTCAAGGCTCCATGGGAAAGAACTGATTGTGAGTCCCCAGTTCCGCATGGTAGCCTCAGGTATCGATTGAATGATCATGACTGCAGCTCTATATCGTCACATCCTTCCAAGTCGGCACCCAGCACCCCACAGCGCACTCTAATATCTATGGGCAATGAACACCCGACAGCCCTTGAAACATCCGGCATGAACAAATCTGGAGTCCGCGCTCAAAGTTCCCGAGGAATTCACACCAATTGACAACCTCGTGCAGATATAAAATGGCCGGTTGAGAGTCCTCTCTCCTCAATACACCTTCTTACTTCCTCGCGCTGTTAAAGCAATTGGTGGGTGGGCCTCCAGCCTGGAAATTGCAAGCCTCACTATCGTTACCTTGTGCAGATATAATGCATTTCACGCGGGCCTTGCTCGTAATCTGCTCGCTGTTTGCTCTTGCTGTCTCTGCGCCGACAAACGCAGTGATTCATCCTTCATCCGAGTGTGATGTAGTTGATTCTGATGAGGTTCTAGGTGAGGAACCGATTTCCCTTTGAGTGTGTCACGGTCCTCTTCTGATTTTGTTCTCTTCGGGTTTTTAGGAGAAGTTTGCGCCTAGTCGTGACTCAAGTAATGGGTGACAAGTTACTCGCAATTGCATGTAACAGATCATTCTTTGAGGTGTAATGGGCTCTGTATATGTTCTACACTTAATACCTTTTCTCTTGTCGTCACCTACCAACTAGGCTCCCAGCTTCCTCTAGGGCAGCAGGCTTGCTTTTGTCTTTGTCAATTGATTTGATCCAGTCCGAACGAAGCACCTCGAGGGAACACTGCACGTACGGATCCACAGTAACTGTACACAAGAGGCATGAGGTGGCAAGGGTCCTCGCCGAAGTTGGCCGTCCTGACTCCGAGTCGGCGAGTCTAGCCAAGTCTGAGGTATTCAATACAGTACCCACAAACATCGGACTGGAAAATGGCCCTCACTTTCTATCCCGGTGAGCCCGTTTAGCAGCTACTGCTTTAAGCCAAGGAATTCCACCTAATTAATCCTTGGGGCCTCCAATCAGCGAGCTTCAATCGGGAAAGCCTCGGGCACAGGAAGATCGAAGAAGAAATTTTATCTATAACGGACGCACACACATATTAAGTGCTTTTAGCGTCGCTTTCGTAGTCTCCGTCCTCGACGAGATCACTATGGTTTTTTACATTCGTTCGATGAAATCATGTACGGCTTCTTCTTTATTGTACAGGAACTCGCCACCAGGATACGATGATACAGCGACGTGCTACCTTACGCCACTCCGGGTCAAGTCATTCAAGCCCCCGTCAAGAACTTCCCGACGATCTCAAAGTAACGATCACGTTCCTCGAAGAAAGCCATGTGACTGCTGTTTGCGAAGGTCACCCAGCGCACTTTTGGGATCTTCGTAAAGAATGGCTGCACGGCCACGTCTTGCGCTTCATCATCCGCTCCGTTCGTCAGAAGAGTGGGGCAGTCTATAGTGTGGATTTTGTCCAGGCAAGACCAATCCTTCAATGTCCCGACGATCGTGAACTCTGACGGTCCCAGCCTGTACTGCAACGTCAGTCCTGCGGAAAGAATAGACTCACAAGAGGACTCACATTGTCGAATAAACGATGGGATCAGCCTGCATGGCAGCGAAAGAACTGCCTAGCTCTTCCGGCCATGGAGTGATCTTGCAAACATGTTTTGCGTAAAACACGTTCATCCCCGCCTGATACTCTGGGTCGTCCGTCGATCCCTCCCTCTCATGCTTTTCAATCGTTTCTCTCAGATTCTCCGGCAACTTTTGCAACAGTTGACGAGTGCTCTCCACCCACAATGCCATGGATGGCGCTGCGCTGGCAAGGACTAGACGTCGTAGTCCAGGTGGGTGCCTGTGGCTTACATAGTGCGCCGCCAACATCCCACCCCACGAGTGGCCCACGAGATCAAAGTCCTTGATACCAAGACGTTGGAGGATGTTGTCGAGCTCGTCCATGAAGAGCTCGACTGTCCAGAACTCTTTGGGTACGTCTTTCGGATGAGAGGACTCGCCGATACCAATCTGGTCATAGAAGATGACTGGGATGTTGAAGCGAGTGTGGAGGTCTTTGTAGGGGAGGACATAGTGATGCGAGAGACCGGGACCGCCATGCAGCATAACTACAGGTCGAATACCCGAGTTGAGGTCACCGAAGATTCTGTACCATGTTTGGTACGTTTCGTTGCCGACGCGAAAGTCAACCTTCCCGGTGCTTTCAGACATTGCTGTAGTGGGTGGTTGTTGGAGGATGAGCTGCGGCCAGACATTTACCGAAAGTTTCTTATAGGCTTCAAACAAACTTCCTGTCTCGGATTCGCGACAACCTCTTCCATCTCCAGATCCTGATACACAGCGGAGCATCAAATAAAGTCAGCAACTGGCAAAGCCCATCAGAAGCGCACGTATTTGAGGTTTTATCAATCCTCATATGGACACAGCTGACGACAGTGTTGATGGTCCTCCCATGATCAAGCCACTGGAACTGACTGATGCCATAAGATACTCACAAAGTTTGATGGCCTGCCAGCTGGAGGCCGTTCGAACTGAAACTTGAACTCGAACTTCGTATTCGTGATGCTAGCCACCGCACTGCCCCCATTATCTGGGCACGTGTTCTTCGCAAAAAAGGCGATAAAGCGATTTCTGCCGTAAAGGATTTCACAGATGCCATGGGCTCGCGATCAGCGCTCTGGAGGCGGATCATGCATCGTCATGCATTGGTTCAACAATTAACCGTGAACCACTGGCGTTTATCTAACAGCAATACAGGAAACCGGACAGCTGGAGCCTGCTTGAGACGCTCCGCGGTTCAAAATCTCGGCTGTACTCTGGGCGATCTTGGGCCGATCAAATGAAACACCAATCTGATCTCTTGGATGACCGCCGACGCCTTGGGCCACACGGCACTCACATACCACGCGTTCCCCCATGCTCACACGGTCTTGTCGCTCCCTGCCGCATCCTCATGCTCGCGTTCAATGAAACGACTGCGCCAGAAAGCGAACGATTTAACTGCCTATTTACGCCCGTTGCCACTACCTACACGAATGAATGGATCAAAATATTTGTTCAGGTAACTACACGGAGGCAAGCAAGCAGCATGTGATCGTTCATTTGAAATTCCCATTTCAACAATACGGGCGGGAAGAACTGCGCCGTCTGTGCTTTTATGCATATGCTCATAGCACCGTATGGATAGTTTATTTCGTAAGATATTAACATTGCATGACCCCGTAAGGACTTGGTAAATAAATTTGCCGACATGGAAGCTGATGCGGCAAGCTATGCGTACACCACCTTCGGCGGACGATGCAAGCGGACCGACGATCGGAGATCCACATGATGAAGCCGTTTGGATCCTCTAGAATCCAAGAAAGGGAAACTTGAAGGCTGAGCAATCGTCGTAATCAACCACCGGCCGCTCCACGTACAACGTATGGATTTATGGATTATGCCATGCAATATGCCATGCACACACTAAGTATCTCCATGAGTAGGAGTGTGACAATGTATAATCTGACCACGTGGTGACTGACATGCGGAGTCTGAAATAAAAGTTGGAGTAGCTTTCTCTTTGCCCACTCTGCCCAGCTGTGACATTTATCGCAGTCTGAACATGCCGCCACTGATGCCAGTAGACCACCGTGTCTCCAATATGCTCATTCTGGAAATCGATTTCCGTGGAATCTCTGAGCTCAAGTGTATCGGCCACCTGACAACCACAACGTCTGTCATTGATACCACGACTCAGAACACTGGTCTGGGCTGTGACTCGGAGTACCGGCCGCTTTCTCCTTTGTGATGAGGCAATACAATCAGACCCAATGAGCAAGAAACGGGCGGTCTCGCACCGTCATGGCAACTGGGCTGCTAGTGATGTCAAAAGGTGGTTCAAAGGGGTGATCATCGCCATGATAGCTGTACCTTGGGGGATTTGCAAGGTCGAGGTGAGCCGATGGTCAATAGCAGTCTGTTACTTCTTTTGAGGTCCATCTTTTGACGCACGTCCAAGTCTTGAAGAAGAGATCGAGCAGGGCAAGAACTTTCGAGTAAGACTTATCTGGAACGAGGACCGTAGGCGCAAGGCACATCGGAACCTTGAGTTCGCCGGGCTCATCGCTATCGATCGCGCGTCTGTGAGGCAAGTTCTCTTCTCGGCGGCGATGGTCTGAGTACGTCTGCGACCCTACCATCAGAAGAAACGCACTGCCAAGGAGATGATCAAATGGCTGAACGCCGCCATCATAGTAGTGATTCGACGGTGAAGAACTGATTGCAGTCCCACATACCGTCAGCTAGTTCTCTTTCTTCCGTTCTCGACTCATCGGCGGCCTGCTCCATAATCATACATACAACAATCACATGCTACCAAAACAAGGAGTAACTGCTCCGAACCGAGGGCTCTCTGAACTGCGAGAGCGAAACCGTACGTTTTCGATGGCCTTGCGCAGATACAAATGGGTACCAGGTAACTGTCTCGTTCCAGCAGAGTTTCTTTAACTTTCTTTGCATTTTAAAAGTAGTTGGTAGGTTCAACGCTCCCCGTAAACGGCAGTTCTTCACTACTGTTCCGTGATAGACAGACGGATTTTGCGCGGCCCTTGTTCATAATATTCCTGCTTTGTGCTCTAGTGCTGTCTTAACCAACAGATGGTTTTGGAATGTGTCCGATCAACGTTAGTCCAGATGTCGATATTGGTGAGGAACCGATTTCACTTCACTTCATCACAATCTTCTTATGACATTGTTTATCTCTTCTTTGGATTGCTTAGGAAAATCATGTAATCAGGACTCAAATGGTGGGGAAGTTCTCAGTGATTGCATGGGTGGATCTGACATTCCCTATTCTCAACTCCTACTAGGAGGAGGGTTTGGGACTAGTATGTACTCTCGTTCTCCTTGTTCCTTTTGAGCGGTTTGCGCATACTCGGAAATTCACTCCTGTTCCTCAGTTCTTTCCCGTCCAATGGCATTTCCCAGCTTTCTACTTCTGAATCATGGATCGATGTACTGCCTCAGTGCCTCTTCAGGCGCCTTCCTCGAATATTTACTAACCACAGCCTATGTGGCCAAAGCTGTATCTCGGGGCCCCGGCTCGAATAATTTGCGTGATGTGAGCTCAGACGTTACTCAGTCAATTACTCTAGCTGACTGACGGGCCGCCGCCGCTAGTCTCACCCTTCAAGCTTCAGGACCATCTGTCAGCATTTCCATATCTCAAAATTGTGCCAAGGAGATAGAGGAACAAGAACTTTGTAGAACATGACTCCGTGGGCGCAGGGCACACGTACGGAGATTTGTTATCCTAGCATGCGTGGCGGCAGAGCGCTGAGCGCCGAGTCACCGTCATCGATCCCCTGTCCGCGATGCAAGGTTCCCTTCTTCTTGTGGCAATGATCCTGAACATCTGCAACACGGCGGTGATATGAGAAGAACTAATCACAGTCCCGCATAGCATTAGTTAGTTGATGGAGTTCTACTGTTCTTCAGTTCCGATCACGAGTGGCCTAGTCCAAAATAAACACAAATCACGGCGTACCGATTTAAAGGCGAGGGTTATTGCTCCGAAGTGCATCATGTGCGGGCAATGAACGCCGGTGCCAGTGCTCTGAGAGGCCATTGACTCCTGAGCCGATCAGGCGATACAGCACCTATCGAAGGCCTCGCGCAGGTATAAATGGACAGCAAGACATCTCTCTCGTTCCCGTAGAGATTCTTTACCTTTCCTTGCACGTTTGCATTAGTCGGTAGGTCCAACATCACTACCCGGCGCATGTCGCACTAGTAGCCTCAACAAAATGATCGTTTACAGGCAAAATGAACTTCCCACGGTCCTTGTTTTCACTTTTTCTCCTTTGCGCTCTAGCTCTCTCTAAGCCAATAGAGCTCAAACAACGTGGAGACGCATGTGTAATTAACGCAAGTCCTGATTCCGACATCGGTGAGGAATGGCTTTCATCCCGAACGCATCACGATCCCCTTCTAACATAACTCCCCTGGTGTCTAGAAGGAAGATGCGCCTAGTCGGGACTCAAACGATGTGCGGCTTTCCATCATGCTTGGGTTGGTGGACATTTCCTGTCAAGTTTCAATGTGGGTTATCCCCAAATTCCATGAATATGAGTTTCGCACTGTCTATGGTCACCTTTTGTACCTTTGGATATGTATTACAAGGCATACCTTGTATTTATTATTTATTTTGCCTGGACTTCTTTATTCTGTTCTTCACTCTCAGCCACCAACCTCACCTGCGCAGGAATGACTGGTTGCAAATCCGGATCAAAGCGCAGCCTGTGTCTGGACTAGTAGTCACCACGCGGCTTGCGCGCGGCTTACTTTGAAGTACATGCTGTGCGGGCAGCGAACGCCTTGCGCCGTGGAGTGCCTTCGACCCTGAATCGCACAGGACAGTACATATATGGCCTCGTGCAGATATACATAAATGGTCGGCAAGACGTTGTTCCCGTAAGAGCCTCTTTATCCTTCCGTGTGTAATCGGTAGGTCCAGTTAACGCTACCAGCATGTGGTGCCACTCAATATCCTCTGCAGATATGATGCACCCCAAGCAGTCCTTGCTCGTAATCTTTCTCCTTCTTGCTCTGGCTCTCTCGAGGCCTGTACAGTTTGAAGAACGCCAAAGCTGTGAAGTTCCCGCAGATTTCGATTCCCACGTCGGTGAGGAATGAATGCGTCATGATCTCATTCTGACCTGACCTCGCTGGTATTTAGAAGAAAGATGTGCTTAGCTGAGACTCGAACAATGTATAGCATCCTATGGGTTGTGTTGGTGGACAGTTCTTTTAAACTCTCATGATCAACGTTTGTACCCGAGTCCCGCGAACAAGGGAGAAGGGTTTCGCAATGTGTGCAGTCACTCCTTGTAGCCCTGGATATTTATTTCGTTTGTACTTGGACCTATATCTCTCTTCTTTAATCTCAGGTATGGACTCCATCTACCTAGAAACATCAGGTTATGAATCCGATTCAAAGCACAGTGCCGAGTTTTTGACGGAGTCACGCCCTCCTGCCAAGGCAAGGGGCAATTACTCCGAAGTGCGGGAAATGAACGCCTTGTGCCTAAGACGCCGTCGACCCCTGAGCCTCGGCGACACGGCACCTATTGAAGGCCTGGTGCAGATATAAGTGGTCAGTAGAACACCATCTCGTTCCCGTAAAACCTCTTGACCTTTTACTTTTGAACTAGCCGGTAGGTCCAATTCCACCCCTGTCACGCTACTACCTCACCACCGTCGGCAGATAAAATGCGTTTCACGCAATCCTCGCTCATACTGTTTCTCCTTTGCGTTCTGGCTCTCTCCAAGCCAATGAAGTTGGAAGATGGTGGAGACAGATGTGACCGGGACCTAAGTGCCGATTCCTACATCGGTAAGGAATCGATTTCACTCAGAATGTCATCATAACCTTACCTCCCTGGTGCTCAGGAGAAAGATGCGCCTAGTCGGGACCAGAGGATGTGCAGCTTTCTCAGATGTCACGTCGGTGGATCGTCTGTCCCCTAATCCTCACCAGCAAGGGAGGACTCGAGGGGTTTCGCACTGCGTGCGCTTACTCTTTCAAGTTGTAGCTTTGCATATCTATTTCCATTGTATTCGGAACTCCACTGCATAATCGCAGGTATCAACTCAGAAACATCCGGTTGCCAATCTGGATGATCACGCCCATTGTCGGAAAGCAAGTGCGGATAGAGAGGAAAATACGGGATTGGCAGCACTTTGGGCCATGCCTGACTGCTTGCCAAGCTCGCCGACAGCCAACGAGCTCTGATGAGCTATCTTCTTGATCGAGGCAACTCAGTGGGTAGTCATGTGCACGCGTGCTAAGAGGGGTTACGTCCTACAATGATCCGATTTCTTAGCCTCCGCGTTAGAACCCTCCTGAGTGCTCGGACAATACAGTGGAGCAACCCGAAGAGTTAGCGATGCCAAGAGTTTGAGCAACGATACTTTAGTTCCACCCTGGCCGACTCGGAGAGTTCGGATGCGAGTTGTCATATGTGACCCGGGCCGCGGTGTAACTTTGCCTCAAGTGTCAGACCCTTCGGTTGGAAAACGGTCACTCCTCAGCGATCATCGGTGGCCGGTTCATGTGGTCCATCACGGTGGTGTGTTATAGACCGACAGATATTACATTCATTAGTGATGCAGAGCCTACAATACTTGATTCCGCAGCTCCGCTGTAGGTATACATGGAGAGAATAATAGACAATGTCCACGTTGAGCGTCCGTTTCGCTTCAAGAAGATGACTTTCAAGTCAAAGAGTGGTCGGAGTGGAGTCAGCCGAGTCGTCAACAACTTAACAGAACTCAAGCTGACCGCGGAAGAACGAGCAACAATCAAATAACGCCCGTGCTCGAACTTGAAGCCGGCGGTCAACACTTCAATGCTAACTAGGCACAATCTGCTTCTAATAAGAAATGAACGCCGTGTCACAAGACGATCGTGGTACATTAGAAAAAAATTGGTCCCTCACCGATAGGACGATCAGCACTGATTTCGGAACATAAATCACTGGGCCCTACGCGCTTTGGCGCAGCAAGAGCTAATGCACAAAGCCAAAAAGCTACGATCAATGACCGCGCAAAATGCATTCTATCTATGCAAGGTAATGGTGAGGCTTCTTCCCCTTTGGGACTTGGAAGTTGGACGAATGCTTGGAGGACTCACCAAACGCTTCAGCAGGTGTGAGGGAAGAAAAAGCTGCGCACAGAAATACTCCACCCACTATTTTATCATCATCATATGCGTGAGACCGCCGTCCGACGACGAAGGGATGCTTGGAGCGTTTCTAAATTCTCACTCAGGCTGCCCACCACGCACAGCTTCAAGTTCAAGTTCTACGAACATACCTATTAAATTTCGCACAGCAGCCAACTTGAAGAGGCTGATAGCAATTCCTTAACTTGGGCTTAAAAGCGGTCCTCATCATGTTGACCCTGACCTCGCCCATACATGACACTGCCCATTGATGGGCATTTCCGGGTTGGGGAGTGGCCGCCATTGCAGCACAGATGCCATGTGGTACCGATACCTGCAAGCACTGACACGTTTCTCGATCACGAGCGGAACTAATTTCGTTATCCCTTGGCATCGGGTTCAGCCGATTCCAAGCTGGAACCTAAGGTAAGTGCAAGTTCCTTCGCTGCATACTGATACTGTATGTAAACAAGCCCACGATCGTCCAGATGAACCTCGCCTACACGGTTCTTGTTGCCCTCAACATCATTCTCACGACTTGGAGATGCATCAATAGATGGACCTCAAAGGAACAACCACCAGCACGTAAGTCAAAGGACCTCACCATCGCCCATGTTGGCTTACCTGTCTATCAAAAATTTCAGAGCCTCCAAGCTACGGTTATCGCGGCGATGACTACCCGTTCGAGCTACCTCTCGACGAATCCACCGGTCCAGTCGCCATGACGCTCCACGAGACCGTCCATTTCCCATTCAACATGTCTGATCCTATCGCTCAGATGGAGTGGGACAACCTCGTCACAGCACCGAAAGAGGCCGGTCGTACCCGTCTCGGCCCAGATCACAGAGTGTTCACCATGGTGTTCTGGCACCATTTCCACTGCCTGTGGTCAATTCAAAGGGCGCTGAACGACCGCAATGATACCTACGCAGGCTACGGACACCTCCACCATTGTTTCAACTACCTGCGACAAACATTGCTGTGTCAGGCGGCGGATACGCTTGAACTCGGAGACTTTATGGAGAGAGATTTTGAGAATGATCGTGTTGGGGACACGTTGGTCTGTCGCGATTGGGCTCAGGCTTATAATGCATTGGATGAGAACTATCAGGATTGGACAGAGTGGGCAAAACAGTGGAATTGAAGCATGGAGCGAGCGTAACTTATGGATTGTTGTTCTTGCCTTAAATTATGTCAACAGTCTACGTACTACATCTTCGGTTCTCTAGACCTCTCAGCCGTCGACAATACAAACACAGGCAGTACATCGTGTAAAGGCAGAATCCAGTGCACGGAGTCCAGTAGACAAGATTCAATACAGGGTCGCGGTATCACTGCTGCGGATGCAACATGTCCTCATTGCAACGTTAAATCCAAGTCTAAATAATGAACACGATATTATTGCATAACATGAGAAATGAGCGCAATCTGTCTAGATGGTTGAGTGCTGCACCATGTGAATAGCTGAAGCGGTCGCATCAGAACGACAAGGATCGTCTCAAGTTGACAACGCAACCCACCAGGTAATGCGTCCTTGATCTGCACCCACTCCACAAAACACCCGGGATCACCGCCCGATTCTTCCGATGGAAGGCAACTGAGTTCGAATGAAAGCACCTCGTCCGTCGCACAACTGAACTTCCTGTGCCATGTCACAACGCCGTTGCCAAGCGGAATGACTCCCTGCCTGACAACACGAGGCGGACGCGTGTTGTAAGAAAGGGAAGAACTGTCCAACGGAATCGTGGAATTGACACGATACACTCCGAGCGAACCAGAGTGTCCTTCCTGACCATACGATTCCGGCAGGTGTATGTGGAGTTCGCAAATCTCCATTCCCCAGTCGATTGCACGGAACTGAACAATAGTTGACATCTTTGCGTTATGTGTCAGGAAAATATGTCGCTAAAGGTCCGAATGAACTCACAGTCGACGTAATGCGCACTTTCCTGTCGTCGGGTGTGATGGTACCGCTATGGACCATTTGCGCAACAAAGTCGTCCTCGAACACGGTGTCTGGCGATGCAGAGTCCACCAGGCTGAGCAAAGTTGGATATGTGCTCAGTTGCCGACCAACAGGAGGACTGGGTCGCGGTATCTCATCAAACCCAATGTATTGGTTGGGTCTGCGGAGGAGGTGGATATTCTGTCTTGTGACAAGCGTGTCAGTTTGGGACACCTTCGTTTGGCTGAACATCGCAGGGAAGACACTGAGTGCGACGTTGAGAAGTGTGCACAAAATAACCATAATGAATGTCCATGGTATTGCTTGGGGTTTGCGCTTCTTCTCGTCAAAGTACGGAGTAGATGGGCCCAAGTCCGAACTGGAGGACTCACGATTGTCATGGGCGAGCTGACTGTCGTCTAGTAGAGGGGCATATTGATTGGAACGTGTGGCAAACAACATGGCGAGTCTCCACGGAAAGGTCAGGGCTGACTACAATGATATCAAAGAGGGGTGGGATTAATGTTGACACTGATATACCACACACCTGTTCGGATCTGTGACAGGTTTCGTGTTTGCGGCGTCGAAAATTTGCCGCTGACAGGCACAATTCCGAAATCCGGCCGGGGATAGAATGATGATCATATGGTACTTAAACCATACCTGGAGCGTAGATGAATGATTATAAAATGCCCAAAATTGACATGATGCACTGTTTGATGGTGGCTGGAGGCAGTTGAGTCGGCCGCCGAGCCCAGTTTGAACCCAGTACTAAGTAATTGGGAAACACGCTCTGCCGGTCGGCCAAGAACAGCCTGAGACTGGCGAACTTGATAACTTTGGAGTTGATCATCTACCTGATTGGGAAGCGAGGTCTGTGTCAGCTGGATTGTCTTTGATCAACTTGCTCGGTCGCGACTCGCAGGTGTTGCTTGTGTGCTTGCGAAGATCAGCTGAGGTTTGCAATATGACACGTTGAAGCCATTTGTGCACTCGTCACACTGAGTGCTTCTAGCTGTTTGCTAGATTCAATCTACTATGGAACGACCACGGATTGTCGTGGCAGTCGTGTCTCTCAAATATTTTTCAGTGCACAGTAGCGGGTGACAAAGTACGGGTGTCCGGTATTACAATCTCGATAAATAAAGTGAGGATGGAGCCATAGAAGTCTGCTGTTCGCCAGCAATGTGTTTCAGGTTACCCACAGCCCACATACCACACTATTGCACTCCTCATACGGGAAAGTTGTTTGAGATAGGGATAGGCGAACGTTCCTGGTAGTCCACACTAGTATGCTTGACCACTTCCCCAGAACTCGCCAACGTGAGGGAAGCACCAGGTGAGGCAAATCGCATCTTGCCAAACTCTGAATTTTCCGACCTCCGAGATGTCATCACGTATGTAGCAGTCTCCTCGGTCCAGCCTTTACCCTGCGCAACGCGGAACACGATCAGTAGCGTCGCAATTGTCTGTTCTTGGGGGTGAGAAGGAGATAGTCAGGCATTGAACATTCCGCACCTGGAATTGGTTTAAGGACTGCAAGAAGACTTGGGAAACTGCATTTCCGATCCCGAAGAGGACAAGGAAAGTGACGGAGACCGCAGAGTAGAGGGCAGCCGATTCAATGATCATCGCAGCGATCGATGTGTAATGCGTCCCGTATTTTGGTCCCAGAGCAGCAACAGTGCGATATCTGAATGTAAGCAAACGAAGAACGATAGCAATCGTAAGAAGGATGTTTAAGGCGAGCGATAGACTCAGATATGGGAGCGTAAAGTTGACTCCGTTCGTGACATAAGGGTTTGTGGTCGAGACCTGAATGAGGAACCCTACCCCCAGCGCTGTATTTTCGTAGTTGTTAGGTCTTCTCAGAAGTTTACGATTGAACAGAAAATGTACTAACCCACTGACCCCGCGAGCATCAAACATGGGAGGATCATTACGATCCAGATAGGAACACGGCATCTCTGGTAGATAACTTTGAAACGCCACACCTATCATCACAGTAAGTCGCTAGTAGACCTAATTTGATGGTTACTGACCACTAAAGCGTCGGACAACCAGTTGGACAGAACGAAGGCTGCGTTACCCGAATCGTCCACAGGGATGGAGAACTCATTGTTCTCGTACGCGTTTGGACCGCCCGGATAGTTGCGATCGTCGATGAACGCCATCTGAGTGAATGCAGCAAGTGCACACATGAAGAGAGTTCCGAGAAGGAAGGAGATGGTGATGTAAATCAGCAGGGGCAGCCGTTTCTTGAATTCCACACGATTTTTCTCGCGCACGAGGAGATAGAACGACAAGAAGTATAGCGCGACAGTGATCCCGTAGGCGACAGCGCTGACGACCACGCCTTGAAGCCAGGACCTCTCGGAGAAGAGGGTCTGAGAATCTTCATTTGGAACCCAACTTGAGTTGGACGACATGCTGGAGAGTGGGCAAGTGTCAACAGTAAGGGAAGCGCGTGGCTTGATGGCGGCCTACTAGTTGAAAAGTGGTGGCTGCAGGAAATGCAGTGCACCAAAGAGTGGAAAAAGTGGGGGTAATCCGGCGTAAGTTTTTTGCCTGATTCGCGAAGCTGCATTGCATCAATGCATATGCATATTTGGCTGTCGTGACACTAGGCAGCTCAGTTATGGATTGGTTCCGAAATGGAGTTGATCTCATTACCTATTCTTGCAGACATCTGGCACCCCCTCGCCGTCGTGGATACGGCGGCGTAGGGTTAACCCAAATTGTCTCTGGGGCCGCTTCAAAGGCATACCACATACGTAAACACCGCCACTATAGGCTTCTTATTGGCGCTAACCATCAAACGACACAGCGTTCGTCATTTGACCATGCAGCCTGACATGTGCCAGGCAGGGCATAGCTCAGTTCCAGATCCCTTGAAGACTTCACGTGCAAGCTAGCGAATTCTCGACCATGCCTCAAGGCCCGTTGTTTCTCCTTAATTGCTCCAAGCTGTGAGGTGAGCGCACGAGGTGGCGAAATTCTGGGCGGACCACCAAGTTCGACAATGCACTATCACCATTTTTGTCACAGAGCGTTGCACGCGAGCTTTGCGTCCACGAAATATTTCCAGTCACAAAGACGGGCCCGAGGCTACAACACGTTTTCTATGTAACAGAGAGTCAGCAGTCCAGCATTGTCATTCGGCTCCAGATCCAGCTGTCTGGATCCTCTCCACTTCATCATACAGCTTCGTCCAATCTCGACAAACCGTGTCATACCCTCTCACGGCATTTCCCTTTGGCTTCACCGAATGTTCTATTCTTGTGTTGAGATTGCACAAAGTAGATTGCCGCAAATAGTTCATGCAATGGTTCGTCAGCGGCGACGGCGGTTCCCCAGAGTTGTAATTCTCCCGGATGATGCCTAGACACTTAAGCTGGTGGAGAAGTGTGACCGTATACGTGACAGCTTTGCCGCTCCTCGTGTCGGGCAGGACGATTGTGTGTCCCCCGTGCGGAATGAGTGCGTCGAATTCAGCTTTACCCTCGTCCGTCACGAGGCTGTAGTGGGCGGTCTTATCCACACGGATTGCTACTGGGTCTCCAAATTGGACTGAAAGCGACAGATCTGTGTTTGCATAATGCAAGGTTAGAGGGGGGTCCAGGAAGAACGATTGTCTCGCTACCTTTGCTCAAGCGTATGCCATTGGCATTCGCAGATACGAGACAAAAGTATGTACATAGAACGAGGGCGAGTATTGCGGCGAACATGGTCATTGTGAATCTGAAGTCTCGGGTGAGCTTCTGTCCACGGAACTTGGGTGGGTAGTAGTACACGCTTACCACTTTGAAGTCACTACTGCCGCCGGATCATGAACCTAGTTCAAGGGGTATCCTGGGCGGTGCAAGTGTGATTTTAATTATGTAAGTCCGTGGCTCGGTGCATATGACGAGGAAATCTGTGATGTTTCCATCGACTTGCACAGCCCATCACATCTCCCTGATTACTCTATTCCTTTCGGGCAACCTCGCCATATACGATGTAGTACATCTCGTACGTACAGGACTCAGCCGAGTACAACTTTCTGCAATGGGCCGCAAGTGTTACCGAGTCGAAACACCAGCCTATCTCCGAAAGCACTGGGAAGGTTAACTTTTGTGTCGGCAATAGGACGTATCAGATATGGTATAGAATCTTTGGCAACCACCTTGGGTATGCGACCCCTAGTCGCACTGCACGACGGTCTCGGTCTTTCACATCATTATGTCCTCCTCTTCAAAGAGCCCCGCACTCTGGACCGCTTCAACATACCAGCCATTTTCTATAACCAGATCGGCAAATCCTCTCATCCAAAAAACGTGCTCAGAGAGTTCTGGACAGTCTGGCTCTTCATGGACGAGCTCGACAACATCCTGGAGCGACTTGGTATCAAAGATAAACTTTTGATCTCGTGGGACACTCGTGAGGCGGGATGTTGGCGGCACACTATGTGAGCCACCCGGACTATGTCATCTAGTCCTTTCCAGCGCAACGCCATCCATAGCGCAATTGGTGGACTCGTCAACTGTTGCAAAAGTTGCCAGAGGATCCGAGAGAGATGTTCGAAAAAGTTGAGAGGGAAGGAACGACGGGTCACCCAGAGTATCGTGTGGGACTGAACATCCTTTATGCAAAGTACTTTTATAAGATCATTTCCAGGAGCTGCCCTGGGAATCCTACTGATTGAAACTCTTTCCATCTTTGGTCTTGCCATGAATCAGTGAAAGAACCTCAGAAAAACAACCAAAAGCGTACAAGCCACTTTGCGATAGCGATCCGCTGGTAACCATGGACTCACCTGTCACACAAATCTTCAGACCCCCCCGAGATACAGCTGTCGTGGCCATGATTATCCGTTGAACGACATCACCAAGAGACCAGTCGCCATGACTCTCCGTGAAATCGACCGTTTCTCACTCGATGTATCCCTCAAATGGAGCGGGAGAGCCTCGTCACAGTACCGGAAGAGGCCGATCGCCCGTCTCGACCTATTTCGGTATCAGCCCCACTGCCCGAGGTCAATCCAGAGGGTCTTGAATGACTGCAACGTTACCTACGACTGTTACGATTAACTGCACCATTGTTTCAACAGATGCGGCAAACGCTGTGCCAAGCGACTCGGAGACTTCATGAAATGAGATTTCTAGAATGAGTGGGTCGGAGGCACATTGGTTTGCTATGATTAGAGACAAGTTTGTGTCATGTACTTCCATCTATTCATCTGGGCCGTTAACTGGGGTAAAATGATGGATAAAAAAAGCAAAGACGATGAGTCACAGGTGCAATCAAACCTGAGTTGGTCCCTCACATCAACACTGGTCTGTTCTATAGTTGACTTGACGTCAAGCAGAAGCGCAAGATTGTAAGGCTGTCCCATCAGGTTGGAAACTGCGAGGACGAGCCAAGAGTTTCCTCGGCGTGTCCGAGTCCCTGCTTTGGAATTCCATGGGGGCGTGACGGCCCGAAGAAAGACTTGGGGACGTTCTCGTGCTGCTGGCAGGTTTGCATTGACCCCTCAGGCAGGTTTGTGATGTCAAGCATCATGGCCAACGTGCACATGCGCTGCTCAGCGCTCATCCACGACGACAGCTGCGACACATGTGCCTCTGGATTCTGGAAATTTGAAGTTTCACTGGCAAGTGTGGGTGTACCCGGGCACAGCCACATGTAGATTTCTTCGATTAATACTTACTACGTTCGTCGTTCAAGCTTTCAAGACGCAGAGACGGCGCAGGCACAACTTCGACGATTCATCATGCATCAGAGTCGAGGGTTCCTTACCAGTGTGTATAAGTTGGTGATCCCCCTACCAACATCATTAACACCGTCGTCACTAACCAGTGTATCGACCACAGAATTTCAATTCTGGTCCGGCTAATGGACGCACTGGGGCAATGACACGCGAGCCGTACCAGCTACAGAGAGCACGGAGAAAAATGAAAATCTCAATCATTCGGTTCGAGCGCCCGAAATTGCCTGCTGAATGCAAAATCGGTCTGATGTCAACTTCAATGTGGCACTGATCTTTTGAATCGGACATCCTCATTAGAGCTCCTTGTTGTCCATCCCGACCGTCCCGTTCGCCATTTTCCCTTCTCATCCAGCTGGCTTCCGTGTTTCCGGTGCAAATCAGAAAGTCGCATCGTGATGTCGGCCTAGTACTGGGAAGTAAGCTGTCGTTCTTGTACTGAACAGGCGAACTACACCAGAGGGCATCCTAGGCCTCTGAGGAACTTCCATGACTGCCGGAGCAACAAGTGAGCAAACGCTAAAGGCTGGACGGACTACGTTTCGCCACCCGTGCGGAGTCGCTGTATCGGGGCTACCATCATAACACCGTTTGATGGGCCCTGGTTTGCAACTGGCAGTGGGGGTCATGCTCTGCAATACTCCGATCTTCAAGCGATTCTGGCCCAGCCAAGCACCCCGTACCTCGGACTCAACACAATAACATCTTTGAAATTAGCTGAAAGGAGTTATGTGTGCCCGTGATTTCTTATTATCTGTGCGGATTTCCACACATGCGTAGCTCATCGGTTCTCATCACGGGGACTTTCCAAACGGAATAACAGGATCCAGCGTGCCGTTCAAGCTGAACCTTGAAAGTAGTGCCCGCGTATTTCGGCCAATCTCCTTCCGGGAACTCCGGATTCATAATGTTCGCCGCCGTACTCGCTCTCTTATGCTCATATATCTGTCTCGTACCAGCGGATGCCATTGGCGTACGTTTGTCCAAAGGTAGTGAGGCAATCGTTCTTCATGGAGTCCCCTCTAACCTTGCATCCCGTGAACATAGGCCTATTACTTTCGGTCCAATTTGGTGGCCCGGTAGCGAAGTGTCTTCAGCCTCGCCCCTCCAAGGGACAATCCTCCCACGCGTCTTCCATACGCCGCACGACTACCATGTGGTGAAAGTGCTTTTCCCCCGGTTAAAATCGGGTAGGATCATGACGATCATGATGGATCCCACTGTATCTCCGCGAAGCTACTTTCCCGGTAAAAACGCGATGACCACCTCAAACCACTCGTAACCGTACACGTGCCTACACACTCGCCTTGTCCCGGCGGCGTAGGGCGAATCCCGCCTCATCTTTCAGTACCTCCGATGCCCGGGTGCCTCAATATATAACCCACTGCAATCCTCCTTGTTATCAGCCACGCCAACATCAACTCACCGCGCTTTCCTCACCTATCTTACTTGCCTATCCGGCTGACATGTCAAACTCAAGTTGGGTCCCTGATGAAGACCCTCAGACCCTCTTCTCCGAGAGGTCCTGGCTTCAAGGCGTGGTTGTCAGCGCTGTCGCCTACGGGATCACTGTCGCGCTATACTTCTTGTCCTTCCATCTCCTCGTGCGCGAGAAAAATCGCGTTGAATTCAAGAAGCGGTTGCCCCTCCTGATTTACATTACCATATCCTTCCTTCTCGGAACTCTCTTTATGTGTGCACTTGCTGCATTCACTCAGATGGCGTTCATCGACGATCGTAACTATCCGGGTGGTCCAAACATGTACGAGAACAATGAGTTCTCCATCCCTGTGGACAATGCAGGCAACATAGCATTTGTACTGTCCAACTGGTTGTCTGACGCTCTAGTGGTCAGTAACCATCGAGTTAGACCGTCTACTCAATGACTCACTGTAACGTCAGGTGTGGCGTTTCAAAGTCATCTACCAGAGATGTCGCGTTCCTATCTGGATCGTGATGATCCTCCCCTGCTTGATGCTTGCGGGATCAGTGGGTATGTTCATTTTCTGTTCAATCGTAGGCTTGTGAGTAGACCTAACAAGCACTACGAAATTGCAGCATTGGGAATACTGTTCCTCATTCAGGTTTCGACCACAAACCCCTATGTTACGAACGGGATCAACTTTACGCTTCCTTATCTGAGCTTATCACTCGCTTTGAACATCATCCTTACGACCGCAATTGTTGCTCGTTTGCTGACATTTAGGTACCGCATTGTTTCTGTGCTGGGACCAAGATACGGGACACAGTACACATCGATTGCTGCGATGATCATCGAATCGGCTGCCCTCTACTCTGCTGTTTCCATCACTTTCCTTGTCCTTTTTGGGATCGGAAATGCAGTTTCGCAGGTGTTCGTACAGTCCTTGAACCAATTCCAGGTGCGGCTCGGTCCAAAGACTTCCTGTATCCTTCTCACCACCAAGTACAGATAATCGCGACGCTACTGATCGTGTTCCGCGTTGCGCAGGGGAAAGGTTGGACTGAGGAGACTGCTACACAAATGATGACAGCTCGGAGGTCAGACCCTTCAGAGTCGGGCAAGATGCGGTTCGCCTCACCTGGCGCTTCCCTCACGCTCGCGGGTTCTTGCGAAAGGACGGAGAATACTAGCGTGGACTTCCAGGAACGTTCGCACATCTCAAACAGCTACTATCCCGTATGAGGAGTGTGGGAAGTCCTGAAACACATTACCAGCGAAGAACTGACTTCTATGGTTCCATTATCATTTTTTATCGAGATGTCAAGATCATAACAAGATAGTCACTCATTCTTACCCGCCACTGTGCATAGAAACGTATTTAATAGGGCCGCTCAATACTCGTTTTCGGGTCGTTTGATTCAACTGGGTCCGGTAAAGCTCTGCGACCGTACACAAGTTTCAGCATGGATATTCACAGAGGGTAAATCTTCCACGGCCTGCTGGCATGGCTTGCTTTCCCTTTCAAACAAAGCTGTCGAATTCACTGGCAACGGAGCCCAAAGACAATTTGGGACGGACATGATTTTGTGTCACCCAATCAGGCTAGTTGATCATCTGCAGAGCGCTGAGCAGTGCACGGACGCACAGTGTGCTTTCCAATTCGTGACAGGACGGACTTGGCCGACTCAACTTCTCAGCAACCGGGGGGACCAAACACCATCAAAAGGTGCATCGTGACGGTCCACTGCGATGGACGAGATGCTTTCATTCGAACTCAGCAGCCTTCCATCGGAAGAATCGGACGGTGATCCCGAGTGTTTTGTGGAGTGGGTGCAGATCAAGGACGCATTACAAGGACCTAGTAACTGGCTCCGAATATCGGCGAATCGACTGTACTAAACAATCCGTGAGAGACACGACTTAGTTATGCTCGTTGGAGTCCAAGCTTCAGTTTCAATTCCACCATTTCCCCCATTCTGTAAGCAGCTGTTTGATGAGCAAGGCTTCCTCTTGAGAGAAAAGGGTAGCAGCAACCGAACAGGAATGGAAAGTCGAGTGCCCATTGCGAATAAGGCTCGGGGCTCTAAGAGAGATAACAAGAGGATTCATGCCAAGTTCGGCCGACATACCTACCTCGGCATGTATAGCCCTCTTTCCGTTCAAACTTCAGACTGTCAACCGGGGTGAAAGGGACGAAAATAAAAACATTGATGATTGCATGGATTAACAAAATTAAAGAGAGAAATCACGCCTATATGTACGCTCCAATGGATCTGTGCCATTGGAGTCCCTCTATGACCCGGTATCGACCCACGACGCGATCCTCGTCAACGTTTCCCCAGCTTCGGGCTCATGCCACGTAAACAGTAGATGGTCATGCAGCGCATCCTTGGCCTCGTAGTAAGCGACCCGTCCCTTGCCTTCTCCCTCTCCCATATCCCTCGCCATCTTCCACCACAACGTCCGAATCGAATCCAACAGTGGCTCCGCTCCCCCTGCACACACCAACGTCCTCGGGAATCCATCAAACCGCGCGTCGACGCATGCGTGTAACGATGCTGGGCTGACCCAAGCATTCTTTTCTGCGAACCCGAGTCCGAATGGACCCAGAAATGCGGTTTTTCCATAGTTCGCCGCGCGTTTTCGATCCCGCCCTGCAGTGCCTGTATAATCCACGGAGAACGGGCTAGAAAGGGAACTCAGTGGCCCTTCGTGCGATGCGCCTAAGTCCGCCCAAGGCGAGAGAAGAAGTAATCCACCTGGCATCCGTGGCAGCTTCAAATCAGGGTGATAGTCAGTATAGTCTCTCAAATACCGCATCATCGCTAGTGCAAGATTTCCACCTGCAGAGTCCCCTTGTACGATGACGTCCTCGGGCCGGAACCCAACCTCTTCCACTAGATAAACATACCCCGCCAAGGCATCCAACAGTGCCGCTGGGAACGAATTCGCCTTGCCGCAGGGTTCCGCACTCGACAAACGATATTCGATTGCAAATGTCCGTGTGATGCGAGGGGAGTGGGCCAAGATTCCTCGTGCGATGTTGGCGGTTGGGTCAACGGGGTGGGCGGAGAGTTGGATGTAACTTCCCCCGTGGAGACGGTAGAGAACTTTGTCGCCTGGTTGTGGTGGGGCACCAGCGGGGAGGGTGGTGTCGCGGTCAATCCAATAGCCGGGAATACGAGCACAGGTGATGTTGGCGGTGTGGGCAAGGATGAGGATTGCGCCCGTGACGAGATGAGGAACAGGGTTGACCCAAACACCTTTAACGCCTGGGCCGGCCGCGATTGCGTGATGGGTCGGGAAACGAACGAGTGGGCCAGTCCTTTCGTGTCGTGTGAAACGTCAGTATGAATGTTGTCCAGCGTGAGACGCACTTTTGGGTCACCCGAAAGAGATGACTGAATAGCCGGACAAGGACAGTACGGGTGACCGACCAGCTCGGGCGAGGACGCCATGACAGCGGGAAAGCGGAGAGATACCAGTACGGGAGTCTAAAGAGCGTGGTGGAGACGACCTGGTAGGTCAAGTAGAGGCCAAACCAAGGCTGCTCACGCAGTTCATAGAACATGTGTGTTCAAGGAGAGTGTGGAGAAAGGCTGACCTGAGTTCATGAGTAACATGATGGCAACTTGCAAGGCGATACAACATAAGCTTGTGTGGCTGTGACATTTTTGATGTGATGTCGCTCAGGACTACTAGTAACTGCCACTGGCACTGGCCCCCTTCTGCCACCCACTCATGCATAGAATAAGTTGCGTCGCGGTACCATACCATCGACGTGCAGGTATGTACATATCACGTTCGTCGACTGCCTCCGCAGACCCGGAGCAAATTTACAGAACAAGCTTTTCAAGGAGCAGGGTCATTCAATGCCGAGGCGGTGTCACCGTGACGGAGAAGTTCAAATTCGATGAGAATTTCCATGCACCAATTTGATAGCATGACAGAAACCAGTGAAATGATCATCGTATGGGAGACATTGTACACGGTCGAATGTCGGGGTAGGGTATGTATTGGAGGCGCCATGTCTTTATTCGAGTCTAACCAACTTCAGTTTGTGCCTGTCCAACATCTACTGCATGACTCCATCCGCAAGATGTTCCAGGACCCAACGCTGATTTTGACTGTTCTGTGTTCACCAGAGTATATTAATACTGGGTATACATGTCATTCGATCAATAATATCTACATCACGAGGTGCGACCGACACCTAGCGCGTGTTTGACAAAACTTTAGCAAGGAGCACACAACTTGAACATAAACTGGCTTACAGTTCGAGAAGGCTGTGTAAGGTGGTGTCTTCAACATTTCCGATCCTGTCGTGGTGTGTGAGTGGTGTGTCATATGGGAGTTGAACGTTGAGCAGTCAAGGCTGACACGTATGAATCCCCTCTAGGTTCAATGGTCCAAGCGGCGTGCTTGCCACCAGAAAAACAGACTAATGCATTGGCGTTCCCGACGCTCAACGCGCCCGAGTTGCCTCTGTGACGCATGATGCTGTAGGCTCCATCAGCAACGGGAGATATGGTCCACTGTCCAGATTAGTTAACGTGGGCAAACACAGCCGAAAAAGATGACGACGGACTACTTGACTGGATTTGTCTGTGCGGTCCGATTGCGCGAAAACCGCACTGGCATCATCTAACGAGCACGCGAGGTACAGATTTCCAGCCTTGCTCTTGATACGGTAAGTTCCATCCGAAATGTGTAGTGGGATAGGCTGCTCTGCTCGAAGGAGTTCGTGCGTCCGCGTCGCTCCTCGACTCGATTCGTCTGGTTTAACGGTCACTAAGACGGAAAACAGGCCGGCAAAAAACACCAAAAGTCTTCCATGGAGATCCTCGTTTTGCGGCGAAGGGTCTTCCTTGCTTCTATTCTGGGGTTGCTGAACCACTCTTTGGCCAACTAGATAGTAGTTGGAGATGATATCGTTGAGACTCCGTACAGTGATTTTGCCGTTCGCATCGCTGATCGCCAAGCGTTTATCATCCGAAGAAAGTGCGATTGACCATATGTGTGTCGGGTGCTGGATGTCAGCGCTGATCCGCGCGGACGTCGAAGTATCCCAAAGTGAAATAGAACGGCCCACGAAAGAAGCGGTGGATTTGCTGTTGTTGGATGAGACGATGGATCCAAAGGCGATGGACCAGAAATGAGTGACTGGGTCGCCTGGAATTGTCCAGCTGGAGAAAGTCTGTCCGATGTTTACATCGATGTGCATCAGTGTATTCTTGGACACTAAGGCGAAGATGCTCCAAGGGCTGGACCATGTAATGAGATTACTTGGGTATGAAGGAGCTGAGACGGGAATGGTCCTGAGTAACTCGCCGTGGTGCGTATCGTAGATTCGCAACATTCCACTGGCAGTGCCAGTCGCAATGCGATCTCCGTCTGGAGAGAATCTCACCGCCCCCACGCGATCTTCGTGTTCAAGGGGACCGACGAGTCGTTTCCCAGTCAATATATCCCAGATGAACGCCCTCTTGTCATTTGACCCTGTTGCGAATTTCGTCGAATCGGGGGACACGTAGACCGCATCTACCCAATCCGAGTGTTCGCTCACCGTGATGACAATTTGACGGGACCTCATGCTCCATACATTGGCCACACGCTCCCCAGTGCTGATAATCCACTTGCCATCGCCTGAAAGAGCCATCGCCGTGACAATACCACTCGTTTTCATTCCTTCTCCGATCTCCATGCCATCCGCGACACGCCACTGTCTGATCATCGATTCATCGCCGCCACTCAGAAGGTGCTTGCCATCTTCCAAGAAAATAAGTGAGAGCATACGCGCACGGCCATTGATCTGGATTGATCCTGGAGTCTTGAAAAACGGTCAGCATTAATTTATCTCGCAACTCACACTCACTCATTGTTCAGCATTGACTCACACCCACTTACAGACCAAGGGAGAAATACGTGGCCAAGGCGATAGTGTGCCTGTTTGCGAGTGGTGCTTCTATGTACTACACGTGTGCTCTTATCTGAGTCGCCGGTTCGGTGACAATGTTCAATGTTGTCGTATATTTCTCACGGAGGACCATCTACTCCCATCTTAATTTCTCTGTTGTTCTTTGCGTCTTGAAGATTTTCCTGTCATCATTGCTCATCCTCGCTTTATCCATTATGGGTGTTACAGTAGGTGATACCGGTACAAATGCAGGCATACAAGTTAACCATGAGGTTGCGGAAGCCACCAGTGGTAGGTTTCTTGCGTTTCTGTCCGATGCCAAGTCCCAACTCACCTCTGGTTTACCAATTTCACTAGATGTGGTCAAGGCAGCCTCACAAACATGTGAGTATCAGGCGATCCAGGTCGAGAGTGTGTTGGACGACGCACTGATGTCCGTGCAGCGTTCCCCAGCCCCTCTTGTAGGCATACAAAGTAAGTGTACTTGTAGACTTGCCCTATTTCTTATCTTCATTCCAATATCATAGATGCATATCTCCCGCCGGCTGCCTCTCGGCGTAGTAACGGGTGTAATCA